>MU389483.1:0-68882 GCA_022578775.1 Xylaria venustula
AAAAAAATTGCCAGTTTAATAAAAAGTTAAACGGTTAAAAAAAATATTAAAAAAAAAAGGTTTTTTAGCTTAAAAAAAAAGCAAAAATTATAGCATTTTAAAATAATAATAAACAATTAAAAAGCGAAAAAAAAAAAAAAAACTTTTTTAAAAGCTAAATATAGCGTTATAGTTATTTATTAAAACGATAATTTTATACCAAAACAAAATAAATGCTTTATTTGCAACAGTTTAAAAAATAAAGCATATAAATTTTATTTAAAAACGTGTTAATTATTAAAATAAATTAAGCGAAAATATATTTGTTATAACAACAAAAACTGCAAATTATATTTAAAAAAAGCCATTTTTATATTATATTAAAATAAAGCTATTTATAAATTTTTATATTAATTATTTTACAGAAAATATAATTGTTTATAGCATTAACAACCAAAAAAAAACGCTAAATTTAACCTAGCGAATAATTTAAACAAAAATACCGAAAAAAAAAGCTTATGCAATTATAACAAAAAACTTTTTTATAAAATATTGCTAAAAATATATTTAATGCATATAAATATTAACTAAAGCAAAAAAGCTATAGCGTTAAAATATATATATTATATAGCGGTTATTTATAAATTATATAAACAAACGTTTATATTTTTACCAAAGCATAAATAAAAAATCAATAAATATAAACCGTATTATTATATTTATAATGCTTTAAAAAATTTAAAAAATAATTTATAAATATGCAAAAAATATTTTTATACTTAAATTAATTAAAAAGCAATTATTTATAAATATTTATGCTATATAAAAACTTATTGTAAAATTTACAAAAAAAGTGCAAAACTACAAAAAATATTATTTATAAAAAATTTAAAAAGCAAAAATAAAAACGAAAAACTATTTATAAACGACTTAAAACTATTAAAGCAAAAATTTTAAAATATATTATATTTAATCGGAAAAAAAAAATAGTATTAATGCATAAATAATTATTATAAAAAATATGCAATTAAAAAAACAAAAGCTTAAAAATTTGCTAAACTTAAAAAACAAAAATTAAAAAACAAATTAAATTTTTGTAAAAAAAATAGCAAATAATCACAAAAACTAAAATTTTATAAAAAATCCAGTGTAAAAAAAAACCCAACTAAAAATTCCGATTAAAATTAATAAAAAACGGTATAATATATTAATTAATTTTAAAGCATAAATTAACGTTATATTTTTTAAAATTGCAAAACAAAATTAAATTTTTTAAAAATATAAAATAAAGTTTTATAAAATTATTGCGTTCGATAAAAGCAGTTTTAATTATAATAATAGTTAAATATTTAAAAAAACCAAATTTTTTATTATGTTTATACAAAAATATAAAAAACAAATTATATTAAATATTGCTAATATTTTTAACTACGATATTATTTTTAAAATGCTATAGTTAAAATTTAGCAATTTAATTCTTTGATAAAAATTTAAAAAAATTATATAAAAAAAAATAAAACAAGCAAAAATAATAAAAAAAACAACAAAACATATTACAAATAAAACTTTAAAAAAATATGCAAAATTTAAAAATTTATTTTAAAAAAAAAAAAAACTACTAAAATATAGTTTTTAAAACTATAAAATATTTATTAAAAAAAACGAAAACTTATTTTTTACAAAATTTATTATATAAATTTATAAAAAGCTAAAGCATTACAAAAATACTTTAACAAAAATTTAGCAAAAAAGCTTATTTAAAAATTAATATTACTAGCTAAATATTTAATAATAATAGTACTAAAAATTAAAAATAACAAATTTTAACTAAATAAAAATAAAAACCTAAAGTTTTAAGTAATAATAAATTATCGATTATTAAACAACGCTATTATATTAAATAAACACTTTTTTACACTAATATTAATAATACAAAACAACATTAATAAAGCAAAATAATATATTACAATAAATATACTAAATAAATATTATGCAATTTATATAGCAAAAAAAAAAAAAAAAAAAATAGCAATATAAATAATTTATAAATTTTATAAATATTTTGTTATGCTTAAAAAATTATAAAACGTACCAGCTAACTTTTAACAAATAATAATAACAATACTTAAAAAATTTATTAGTAAATTGATATTTATATATTTAAATAATATTTTAATTTATTTCAATATTTTAAAAAAATATAAAAAATATGTAAAATTAGTATTAAAAGCGCTTTAAAACGCAAAATTACGATTAAACACCAAAAAATACAAATAACATATATAAAAAGTTAATTTTTTAAGGTATATAATTACCCCAGAATAAATTTAAATATAACAATTTAAAATTAAAACAATATGCGACTAAAAAATTTTTAACTTAGCTACGGTTATAAATATAAAATAAACATTAAAATTTTTAAACTATATTTAATTATTAATTAAAAGCTTTAGTAAACTAGCTTAAAAATTTACTAAATATATAATAAAAAATATAAAAAAAAAAACGTTTTTTATATTAAAAAAAGCTAAAAAAGCGTTTAAGCAATTAAAATTTTAAGTAATATTTAATTTAGTAATTAAATTATTTAACTTATTTAAAAAAAAAAAAAACTAAAAACAAATGCATTAAATAAAATAATTGCTAAAATATTTAAATAATTAAAAAAAAACCAAAAAATAACACTTAGTGGCTTATTATTTAAAAGCACTAAAAAATGCAGCGTTACGGTATTTAATTTATAATAAAAAACTTTTAGCAATTATTATAGCACTTAAAAAATAAAAACTTTTTTTTACAAAAATAACAAAACTTATTAAAATTTATTTAAATTATAAAAATTTAACTCGATTTATAACAATTTAAAAAATTAATAAACGATATAAAAATTAAATAATTTTTATATTTTAATTTAATTTTAAAATATGCTATATTAAAAAAAAAAATATTTAAGCAAACATTTTTAGCAAACGCAAAATAAAAAAATTTAAAATATTTAAACGAAATATTTAGGTATTATATTTACAAAAAAATAAAAGTTTAAAATTTAACATAATTTTTAACAATTTATTAGCAAAACAATTTAAATAAATTTAACAATAATATAATTAGCAAAAACAAGCTAAGGTATAAAACCTAAAAAAATATAATTATAACAATTTAATTTACTATAAAAAAATTTATTTACTAGTAAAATTATACTATAACTTTATTAAAAAATTTTATAAATATTTTTTGTACAAATACTAAAAAGTAGCTAAAATAATATATAAGCTATAAAAAAAATATAATTTTTTAAAACTAAAAAGAATTGTTAAAAATATTATTAAAAAATGTAATATTTGCGCTAAAGCTAAATTTGCACAATATAAACTATATAAACTATTTTAATTAATATAAATACCTGATTAAATATAGTATATTTTTGCTTAAAATTTTATTACCGGATTATTTTTATTAATTAACTTAATAATAAAAGTATAATATAATGCAATATAAATTATTATAAATTGATTTACGAAATATATATATTTTTTATTTTTTAAAACAAACGCAATTGCAAAACAATTTACGTATACTTTTGTTCGATAATATTTTAATAAATATAAAATATTAAATAAAGTTATTTTTAACCGAAATAAATTATTTATATTAAAGTTTGAAAATAGTTTTTTTAAACAAATAAAAATAAAATTTAAACTTTTAATTATATATGATTTTTAAACAAATAAACAAACAAAAAAATTAAATTAAACATTTAAACAATATTTTTAAAGCTATACTAATTATTAGCAAAACAATTAAATAAAACTTTTGCTTATAATATAAATTGCATATAATATATTTATTAATAAAAAAATAAGCATATTTTTGCATAAAGCAATATACGGTAAACAAATAAAAATTAAAAAACTAAAAAAGTTAATTATAAAACCATTAATTATTTTAGCTATAATTTTTAAAGCTAAAATATTTGCGACTAAAATTAAAACAATTTAAACTAAATTGCAAACTTAACTTTAATTTTTGCAACAATAAATAGCAAAATATTATAACAAAAAAAAAACTAAAAAATTAGTTTTAGCAAAAAAAAACAAAATTTATTTGTTACATTAAAAACAAAATGTTATATTAAAAATATTATAAATTAAAACAAAGCAACTAAACAACAAATTAAATTTTAAAAAAATTTGGCCTTTTTTAAATTAAAAAAATTATTTTATTAACTAATTATTAACTATTATTACTAAAAATAATGTAAATTTACCTAGTTTTTTATATTTCTTTACTTAAATTAGCGCTAAATAATACATTTTTTAAAACATAAATTAAAATTAAAACGGATTAAAATATATATAAAGTTAAAAAAATATTAAATTTACGTTAAAATAGCAAAAAAAATAAATATTTAATAAAATAAAAAAAATATTTACATATAAATAATATATAAAAATTTACAAAACATTTGGAAAATGCTGCAATAGTTATAAATTAATTTTATTAACAACATTTTAATCGGCTAAAGCTTGCAAAAAAAAATCGATTTTAAAAAAAATACCTAAAAAATTTTAATTAAAATTTACTAAAATAGCTTATACCGCTTGCATTTTTTTTTTTTTTTTATTTAAAAATTTTTATTTTTTTTTAATACGCTTTAATTTATTTAGCTTATTTAAAAACTAAAGTTTTTGCTAAATTATTTGTATATTTTTTGTTTTTAAAAATTGTTTTTGCGTTTATAAACGCGCTAATTTATTTAATATAAATTAAAAACTGTTTTGCGCACGCTTTAATTTATTTTATACAAAAAAAAATTGTTGCTTTGCTTGTTTTTTTTTATTTCTAAGTTAACGGTATTTAAATATTATATTGTTTATAATATTTATTAAAACTTTTAAACTATTATAAAAATAATTAATATAAATATATTTTATGCAACAAAAAACGCTTTTTAACATTTTGCATGTTAATAATTAATTAAAGCAATAAAAATAAAGCATAGTTTTGTAACCAAATTAATTAATAAAAAAAACAAACCCAAATTTTTGCTTAGTTTTAATTAAACGGTTAGCTTTTTTAATATAACTAAACATTTTAAAAAAATAATAATAAAAAAAAATTACTTACGGAAAAAAAATTGTTAAAACAATAATTTAAAAAAAAAATATTGTTATAAATATATGTTAGTACAAAAATAAACTAAATAGCGGCTTAATATTTTTTTTTTTTTTTTTTGCATTTGTTTTTTTTTGCGCACCTGTGTTTTTTTTTTATTACGTAATTATTTACCTGGCTTACCAAGCTTGCAATAATTTATAGCTTACTAAGCTTACGGTAATTTATAGCTTACCAAATTTGCAGTAATTTATAGCTTACCAAGCTTACAATAATTTATAGCTTACCAAGCTTGCGGTAATTCAAACGATTACTATATTTTTTATATTTATATAGTTATATATTTTTTATATTTAATTACTAGTTATTTTTACTTTTTAGCTATTAACTTAAAATCGCTAAACATTAATATATTTATTATTTTAACGCTTAATAATATTTTTTGTTGCCCAGTAATAAAAATATAATAAACCTTTTTAACGAACACCCGCTAATTTCCATACTATTACCTGCAAATCAAAAACCCCCGACGAGTTTATTATATTGTTATATAATAAATCCGTTATAAAAGCATTTGCGATTTTACAAAATAAAAAATTAATTAAAAAGCTAAATTAGCTTAAAAGCAACAAATATTTAAAAAAATAAAGCTATATATACTAATAATATAAGTATTAAACTAAATAAAAATAAATAAAAAACGCTGTAGCAAAATTTATATAGCGAAAATATATTTAGCGAAAAAAATTAATAAAACGCGAGCGCTAAATATAGCAAGCAAAAAATGCGGACGTAAATATTTTTAAAGTTATGCTTAACTATAAAATATAATTATTTTTAAAAAATATATAGATATATAACAATATTTTTATCGTAAAAGCTAGGATAAATATTAGTAAAAATTTTGGTAAAACAATACGACTAATCGTTTAAAAACATTATTACAATAAAACTATGCAATATAGCAAACTAAAAAAATTACAACTAAAAAATAAGCAATATAAACATGTTTTTTAAATAAATTGTATAATTTATCGATATCCGATATATATTTAAAAAAAATTTAAATATATATAGTTTTTAAAGCAAATAAATAGCAATATATTATAGCAGCTTTATTATAAAAGCAACATAAAAAAAGTAGTAATTATTTATTAAAACTAAAACAGGTTTGCAATATTTAAAATAAATTTATAATAGCTAACAAAATATATATTATAAATTATAAACTAAAAATAGTGTTGTAATAACACATGTAAAATATATATTTAAGCAAAAGCTATAAAGTTATAAAAATTTAAAAAACGCGTATTATAAATTAAACAAAACTAATTTACGTTTAAAAAAAAACGAACTGTTAAAATAAATTTTAAGTTTATAGCATAAATAACACTAAAATATTATAACGATAAAATTACGATTATTTAACTTTTAGTATTAATTAAAACAATTAAAGCTTAATAACAAATAAACAAAATATTAATATAAATAAAAACGGTCAAAAAATTAAAAAATAACTAAAAACAATTATAACAAATTAATAATTAATTTAAAAGCTAAAAATGCTTTATGTTATAACGTTTAACAAAAGTAAACATATTAAAATTAATTTAATATATTAAAAAAATAAACTATAAACGCTTATAAATATAAAAGTTTAAGCGAATTTTATTTTTTTATAAATTATTAAGCGGTTAAATATATTAATAAAGCTTAAAAACAATTTTTATTTATTTATAACCGTTAATAAAAATTTAATTGCGTATAACAACAAAATAGTTCTAAAAAAATTGCAGCATTTTTTTTTAATATTTTAAAACACAAAAAAAAATTTATGCTCGATATTATAAAAATATTTAGGTACGATATTATTTTAAAAATATTTTGGTTGCAAAAAAGCAATTTTAAAATAAACTAAAAAACTGGCTAATTTTAATAAAATATATTAAAAAAAAAATTAACCTTTAAAAAATTTTTAATGCAAGCATTAAATAATTTTATAAAATAATTTATGCAAATATATATTATAATTAAAAATTTTAAGCCGATATTTAATAGCAAAATATTATTAAAATATAAAAATTATAACGATATGTTTAGTAAAACATATAATTATTTATTAAAGTACAAAGTATAAAACTATTAAATTTTATTTAAAAAAAAAGCAATGTTAAAAAAGTTTTTACTATATTATATAAATTAAAAACAGCTACAAAAATTTAATAAATATATTAAAAAAAATCTAGCGAAAAAGTTTATATAGTATTTAACGTTATTAATATAATTATTAGTGCTATAAATGCTAAAAAAGCTTAAAAAAACGGCAAGCAAAAATAAAAACTTTGTGTAAATTATAAAAATATAAACTTTAAAACAGTTAAATTTGTAAAATTATTGCTTAAAATTAACAATATAAAAAATAAATTAACGCAAACAAAATAATTTATAATATTTAATCTGCTTAACGTATATTACCAAATAAAAATAGCGCTAAATAATAAATAAAAAACAGCATTTAAAACGCTTAAAAAATTATTTAAATATTTAATAATATTATTTAGGCTTATTAACGCACCAGTAATATTTTAAATATAAATTACAAATATAATATAAAAATTTATCGATATATTTATAATAATATATTTGAATAATATATTAATATATTTAAAAACGCTTAAAAAATACCGAAAACATATAAAAAAAATATTTAAAACGCTATAAAACGCAAAGTTTAAAATAAACTTTAAAAAAAGCAAATTTTATACGCAAAAAATTAATTTTTTTAAATTTACGATAACTTTAAAAAAAATATAAATTTAAAAATTTAAAATTTTAGCAGTAAAAAATTAGTTTATATTTAAATCGACAAATAATATAAAAATATTTATAAAATTTATAAATTATATTTAAAAATTTAGTTTTTAAATAAAAAAACAAAAAATAAAAGTTTTTTAATAAAGTTAAATTTTTAATTATAAGCAACCCGGTTTTAAAATTATTTAACTTTAATAAAAAAATTAAAATAAAAGTTAATGCTTGCAAAGCAGCAATAAATAAATAATTAAATTAACGAAATAACAATAAAAAATTATATTTAGTAGCTTTTTTTTTAAAGAATTTTTTAAAACCAGCAATATAATATATATTACCAAATAAAAAGCTTATAGCTATTATTTAAACATTTAAAAAATAAAAATACTATTTATATAAACTAAAAAAGCTAGTAATAATATATTTTAATTATAAAAATTTTGCAACATTTATAATATTAAAAATGTTAAACAAACAATAAATTAAATAAGCAAAGTTTTTTTTGCAATTTAATTTTGTTATTGTTTATATTAAAGAAAAGAAAATGTTAAACCAAATATTTTAAGCTAACAAAATAATTATTAAAAAAAAAAAAAAAATTAAATATTTTTTAAAAAAACAAAATAAAGATTAATAATATTAGCTTTAATATAAATAAACTATAAATTATTTAAACAAAAAATATTAGCAATTATTACGGCTAAATATTATTATAACAATATTAATTAGTTTAATACAAAAAAACTAAAGTATAATAACGCTATAAATTTATTATATTATAAAAATAAAATATAAATATTATTAAAGTTAAAAAAAAAGCTTGTTAAATTAGCTTACAAACATTTATTTGCAAAATATTAAAAAGTGTTTAAAATTACTTAAAAAATTAAAAACTAAGCATTTTATTAAAAAAAAATAAAAAATACGATTAAAAAAATATTAACTAAGTGCAATTTATATAAAAAAAGCAAAGCACCGCGATATAAACTATATAAGTTATTGCAACTTAAAAAAATACTTAACAAAGCTTGAAAATTTATTGCGTTTAATTTTATCGTTAAGCTATTTAAATTAAAAAAACTAATAATAAAAATATTGTATAATTTAATACTAGTTGTTATAAAAAAATTTACAAAGTATAGGTATTTTATACTATATTTAAAATTAAATACGGCAAAAAACTTGGCTTATATAATAATTTAATATATTTTTAATAAATATAAAATTTTAAAAAAAGTAATTATAAATAAAAAAATAATTATAGCTTTTAAGTTTTATTAATTGTTAATAAAAGCATTAAAACTTAAACACTGCATATTTACGGCTTATTATTTACAAATAAATAAATAAATAAAATAATTAAATTAAATTTTAAAGCAGTATTTTTGCTGCTACTTTAATAAATAGCAAAACAATTAAGTTAAACTATTGCTAAAAACAAAATATATATATAATAGTTTTAACAATAAGTTAATAAAAATATTACTATTTAAAGCAAATTATAAATTTAACCTAAAAAAATTTAAAACGGCAATTTAAAGAATTTTTTCACTTAACGCAAAAATATAAGCAAAACAAATTATCGACTTGCAGCAAAAATTAAAAAACAAGCTAGTATTTTTATAAAACCGCATAAAAATGTATTACAATAAATATAAATTATTAAAGCTAACTTTAAAAAAAAATAAAATATATTTTTTAAAATGCAATATTAAAATAAAACGATTAAGCGATAAGTTTAATTTTAAGCAAATTAAATTTTTTAAAATTAAAAAAGCTATTTTAAATATAAACTATTAATTTATATTGCTTAAAAAAGCTAAAATATATTTAATATTTTATGTTTTGCTTTTTAAGCTAGTATTAAAAAATGCAAAATTTTAAATAAAACTAAAAATTAAACTAAATAAAAATATATACAATATTAAAAAAATATTAAATTTATGTTAAAACAAAAAAATTTATAAATATTTAATTAAATAAAAAAAATATTTATATAAAAAAACTATATAAAAACTTAAAAAAAACTTAAAAAATGCGGCAAAAATAGTTAATTAGTTTTATTAACGGCATTTTAACTAATTAGCGCTAAAAAAGCAAAATTAACTAAAAAAAAAATCAAAAGCATTTTAATTTATAAAGGCAAAAATTGCTATAGCAGCGAAAAAACAAGTGTGCTTATTAAACAAACGTTTTTATTTAGCTTTTAACCGTTTAAATTCTTTTATTATTTTAGCATTTTCGATATTTTAAAAAATTATTTTAATTTTATATTTTCAAAAAAAACGTTTTTGCTTTTGCAAACAGGCAAAACAATTTATTAAAATATAAAGCTGTTTTTTCGCTTTTTTTTTAGCTTATTTTAGCTTGTTTTTTTTAATAAACAACTTTTTATATTTTCAAAACGAAAAGCCGAAAACGTTGCAAAAACGATAAACTTTAATGTATAATTAACACTTTTTAAAACTTAAAGTTATACAATATAAAATTTGTTTTAAAATATAATAAAAACAAAAAAAAATATTATAAAGCTTATATAAATAATTAAATTAGCGCGAGCTAAAGCGCTATAACGCTAACGCGACTGTAATTTTTTAAAGTTAAATATAGTTAATATATATATATATAAAAAAAAATATATATTTACAAAAATTATTAAAAGCAATAATTTTAAAAATTAAAAAATAATATTATAAGCTAACAAATAAATCGGCCAGTTAAAAAGCTAAAAATTAACTAAAAAAAAGCGCAAGCTTAAAGTAATACGCAAAGCGTAAATTGTATAACGTGCTTTAAAATTTTATAAAGTTTAAAATAATAAATATAACAAAACAAATAAGCAAAAAATATTTTGCTACTTAAAAGCAGGCAAGCAAAATAAACATTTAAATATAAATAAAAAAAAACGGTTTATATAATAATAATAAGTTTTTTTATATATTTAATTAGTTTTTATTTTACAATTTAATTTAAATATATAGTAACTTTTTAAAATAGTTATATAAAAATATTTTTAACGACTTTAATAAAAATGTTACGATAATTTTTTTAGTTACTATTTAGCACGATTTTATTACGGGAGCTCCGATTATACCACGCTTATATAAACTTAAGGTTTGTTACATTATATTAAATTAATTAATGTTATTATATTAATATTTAGCTGTAATAATTGCCGATATTTTTTGTTTAAATAATTTATAATTTATTTATATTATAGCTAATATTATTAATTTTTGTTTTGTTTTTTTAAAAAATGTTTAATTTTTTTTTAATGGTTGCTTTATTAGCTTAAAATATTTGTTTTAACATTTTTTTTTTAATATAAATAATAATAAAATTAAATTATAAAAAAAATTTGGCTTATTTAATTTATTGTTTGTTTAATATTTTTAATGTTATAAATATTGCAAAATTTTTATAATTAAAATATATTATTACTAGCTTTTTTAATTTATATAAATAGTGTTTTTATTTTTTAAATGCTTAAATAATAGCTATAAGCTTTTTATTTAGCAGTATATATTATATTGCTAGTTTTAAAAAATTTTTCGAAAAAAAAACTATCGGATATAATTTTTTATTATTGTTTTGTTAATTTAGTTATTTATTTATTGCCGTTTTGCAAACGTTAATTTTAATTTTAAATTTTTTGTTAAAATTAAATAGTTTTAAAACTAAATCGCTTATAATTAAAAATTTAATTTTGTTAAAAAATTTTTATTTTTTGTTTTTTTATTTAAAAGTTAAATTTTTTTAATTAAGTTTGTAAAAAGTTTTGCATATTTATTAAAATTTTTAATAAATTTTTAAATATAATTTATAAATTTTATAAATATTTTTATATTATTTGTCGATTTAAATATAAGCTAATTTTTTACTGCTAAAATTTTAAATTTTTAAATTTATATTTTTTTAAAGTTATTATAAATTTAAAAAAATTAACTTTTTGCGTATAAAATTTGCTTTTTTAAAAATTTACTTTAAATTTTGCATTTTACAATGCTTTAAATATTTTTTTTATATATTTTTAATGTTTTTTAAATGTTTTTAAATATATTATTATAAATATATTAATAAATTTTTATACTGCGTTTATAATTTATGTTTAAAATATTGCTAGTGCGTTAATAAGCTTAAATAGCATCATTAAATATTTTAAATATTGTTTTTTATTTATTATTTAATGTTATTTTTGTTTAATAATATATATTAAATAAATTAAATGCCGTAAATTATTTTGCTTGCGTTAATTTATTTTTTATATTGTTAATTTTAAGCAATAATTTTATAAATTTAATTGTTTTAAAGTTTATATTTTTATAGTTTATATAAAATTTTTATTGTTGCTTACTGTTTTTTTTAAGTTTTTTTAGCATTTATAGCACCGGTAATTGTGCTAATAATATTAAATACTATATAAACTATTTCGCTAGTTTTTTTCTAATATATTTATTAAATTTTTATAACTATTTTTAATTTATATAATGCAATAAAAACTTTTTTAACACTGCTTTTTTTTAAGTAAAATTTAATAGGTTTATATTTT
This sequence comes from Xylaria venustula, assembly GCA_022578775.1. Classification (NCBI taxonomy): domain Eukaryota; kingdom Fungi; phylum Ascomycota; class Sordariomycetes; order Xylariales; family Xylariaceae; genus Xylaria; species Xylaria venustula. The sequence continues at coordinate 12,455 of MU389483.1, forward strand.
ATGCTTTAATAAATAATTATGTGTTTTACTAAATATATTGCCGTAATTTTTATATTTTAATAATATTTTGTTGTTAAATATCGGCTTAAAATTTTTAATTATAATATATATTTATATAAATTATTTTATAAAATTATTTAATATTTATATTAAAAGCTTTTTAAAAGTTAATTTTTTTTTAATATATTTTATTAAAGTTAGCCGGTTTTTTAATTTACTTTAAAATTGCTTTTTTATAACTAAAATATTTTTAAAATAATATTATATTTAAATGTTTTTGTGATATTAAGCATAAGTTTTTTTTTATATTTTAAAATATTAAAAAAAAGTGCTGCAGTTTTTTTAAAAACTATTTTATTATTATATACAATTAAATTTTTATTAACGGTTATAAATAAGTAAAAATTATTTTTAAGCTTTATTAATATATTTAACTGCTTAATAATTTGTAAAAAAATAAAGTTTGCTTGAGCTTTTATATTTATAAACATTTGTAGCTTATTTTTTTAATATATTAAATTAATTTTAATATATTTGCTTTTATTAGCTGTTATAGCATAAAATATTTTTAGTTTTTAAGTTAATTATTAATTTAATATAACTGTTTTTAGTTATTTTTTAATTTTTTAACCGTTTTTATTTATATTAACATTTTATTTATTTATTATTAAGCTTTAATTGTTTTAATTAATATTAAAAATTATATAATTATAATTTTATTGTTATAATATTTTAGTGTTATTTATTTTATTAACTTAAAATTGGTTTTAATAATTTGTTTTTTTTAAACGTAAATTAATTTTGCTTAATTTATATCGCATGTTTTTTAAATTTTTGTAATTCCGTAGCTTTTACTTAAGCATATATTTTATACGCGTTATTATAATATTATTTTTAATTTGTAATTTATAATATATATTTTGTTAGCTATTATAAATTTATTTTAAATATTGCAAACTTGTTTTAATTTTAATAAATAATTATTATTTTTTTTATATTATTTTTATAATAAAGTTATTATAATGCGTTATTATTTATTTGCTTTAAAAATTATATATATTTAAGTTTTTTTTAAATATGCGTTAAATATCGATAAATTATATAATTTATTTAAAAAATATTTTTATGTTGTTTATTTTTTAGTTGTAATTTTTTTGGTTTTTTATGCCGCATAGTTTTATTATGGTAATATTTTTTAGCGATTAGCTGTATTGTTTCGCTAAAACTTTTATTAACATTTGTTTTAATTTTTATAATAAAAATATTATTATATATTTATATATTTTTTAAAAATGTTTATATTTTGTAATTAAATATAGCTTTAAAAATATTTACGTTTGCATTTTTTGCTTTTTATATTTAGCGCTTGCGTTTTGTTAATTTTTTATGCTAAGTATATTTTTGCTATATAAATTTTGCTATAGCGTTTTTTATTTATTTCTATTTAGTTTAGTAGTTATATTATTAATATGTGCAGTTTTATTTTTTTAAATATTTATTGCTTTTAAGCTAATTTGGTTTTTTAACTAGTTTTTTGCTTTGTAAAATTACAAGTGCTTTGTTAATTTTTATAATATTTTTAATTATCTTTAATTTTTATAGTTGTTGTTAAATTGACTAGTGTTGGGTATATTTTTTACGTGCATTGCATATGCTATAGATAGCACGTAACATAAAAAAAGATTTGTTATTTTTTTTAGAGAAGCGTTGTGCGCTAGCTAGAGTTTTTACCTAGGTAAAAACTTTGCTGCGCACGAAGCTTTTTTTATTTTTAAAATAAATAAATATAAGTAAATATAAAATAAGTTTATTTTATTTTACTTTATACGTATAATCGTACCAAGCTTATTTAACATTAATTAGTAGTTGCGGGATACAATATAAATTAGCTAAAGTAAAAACGGAGCTTAAGCAAGTTTAACTTTTTCGTACAAATTATGCCACAGTTAAACAAACTTTTTATATTGCATTTTTATTTTTTTTAAATAGCTTTTAAGCCTAGTTACAAAAAGCTAAAAAAATTGTTAAACTAATTACTGTATAAATAAAGCTAATTAAAACTTCGTTTTATTTCGCATGACAAGTTTAGCAATAGTGTGCATTTTACACTATGTTAAACTTTATTTGCCAAATTAAAAGCTAAACGAAACAAATAAATAAAGCTAACTAAAAAAAAATATCGCACGAACTAAGCGATTTAAATACCTTTTATGCCTTAAAGTATACCGCACAAAAAAAACAAGCATTATTTAGTTAAAAAAACTCCGATAAAAATAAATACACCAGGAATATATATAACAAATTTGCCGAAAAATGGGGAGTTATTTTAGTTACCGCACAAAAAATAATTAATTTAAATTTTACGGATAATAACTTAAATTTATCTCGTGTAAGTTTAAAACAGTTAAATATATAAGTTTTTTAACAAATTTAATCGTATAAAAAGCTAAACTATATATTTAAAAATGCTTTTTAAGCATTTAAAAAAAAATTTTACGGGTAAATAAACAAATATTTTAAATAAATTAAACAATTATTTAGCAAAGATTTATTTTAAGCTTTAGCAAAACAAAATATACGATTTATCGGCGGCAATATAAATTATTAACTTTATAACAAATAACGTACGGATGCTAAACTAAAAAGTTAAATAGCAAATAAACAACTTAAATAAAAGTTTAACTTTTATATTTTTAAACTTTTAACATGCAAAACTGTTTATTTTTACAAATAGCTTATCTGCTAATAATATAAATATAAGCTTGCAGCTAGGATTTATTATTATATTAATAACTAAGCACCGTATAAAATTAAGCATAAGCTTTAAAATTAAACGCAATATTATATATTAAAATTTTAGCAAATATAAATAAATCCCTTAAAATATATTAGCTAGCGAACTATATAGTATAGTTAACAGTTTTAATAATGCAATAGCTTTTTGTATCATTATTTAAAAAATTATAATTATATTAAGCATGCTATTTATTTTAGCAGTATTATATTTAAATTTAAAATTGCTATATAATTATTTAGTTAAATTAAATATTATTTAAAAAAAACGACTTATAATAAATATTATATTATTGCAAAAATTATATAAAAAAAAAAAAATTTTAAAATACGATAAATTAACAAAAAAATAATTTAGCTAATATATTTATTAAATATATTTTAAATATAGCTTTAAAAACTTTAATATTAACAAATAAACTAAACGTATAAATAAAAGCATTTATAAATCGCATTTAGCAGTATTATGCGCAACAAAACAAAAAAAAGTAAAAAATACGCATAAAATTACAATTATTTTTTATTGTTATAAGTTATATTGCATTTATAAAATTATATATTATATATATAAAAAAAAAAAAAAAAAAACGCAAAATATATTATAAAAAGCAAAAATAAAAACAAAATATATTAAACTTTTTTTTTTTTTTTTTTTTTTTTTTTATAAATATATAAAATTTGAGATTTTTTTTTTTGCTAGCTATTTATTAACGATATATATACCGACTGCCGTATAATGTTTATATATATAATTTGCATGCTTTTTATTAAATATTTAAAAGCTAATAATATTGCTAAAACGGCGTGCTGCTTTTATGCTTAAAGCCGCATTTGTTAACGCAAAATAAGCAATTTTAGCTGCAGCTTTAAATAAAAATAGCGCAAAAGTAATTTTTGCGCCGGATAATTTGTGCAATTATTTTGCAAATATTATTATTTGCACAAATGCAAATGTTAATATTTACGCTTAGTAGCACAGCTATATTTACTTTTTTATGCTAAAAATAACAGTTAGTATATATACAAATAATTTTAAAAAACGTGCAAATATATATTAATATAAAGCAATTATATTAACCGACGGTTATTAAGCTAACTTATCGGCAAAGTTAATTATAAATAACCCGGTTTAGCAGCATAAATAATATAACCGGCAAAGTTAGCAAAAATAATAAAAATAACTATGCTATAAAACGTTAGCAAATAAATTTATATAAATTAACAAACGATTTATATATAATAATAATAATATTGCTGCTATTATTATTGCTGTTATTATTGCTGCTAATATTATTGCTGTTGCTATTATTATTGCTGCTGCAGTTGCAACAATAATAATAACAATAATAATAATATAACAGCTAAAATTAATTAATATATATCGCACAAAAAATAACTAGGCATACGCATAAAAATATATATGTATATATATATGTATATATATATATGTGTATATATATGCGCTAAAAAAAAAAAAAAAAAAAAAAAAAAAGCTTGAAATAAAAAAAATATATATAAAAAACAAAAATTGCGCAAACGGCAACATATTTTTTTAATAAAAAATGCAATTAATTGCGCGCGCGCGTAAATACACCTGCTTATTTACACACAATAGCAAATAAAAACAAAAAAAAAAGCAGTTATAATAGCATAAACAATTATTTCCTTTTTTTTTTTTTTTTTTTTTATATATATATATTTAAAATAATTTATTATAAAAAAACAGTATAATTTATACGTTTTTTTATTTTTTAATTTGTTTTTTTTATATAAATAAGCTGCAGCTAAAAAAAAAAAGCCAGTGTTAAATTAATTAATATTAGCTATATTTTTTATATATATTATATATGCTATAAATAGCATATAATATAAAAAAAAATTTGTTATTTTTTTTAAAAAAGCGTTATGCGCTAGCTAAAATTTTTACCTAAGTAAAAACTTTGCTGCGCATAAAGCTTTTTTTACTTTTAAAATAAATAAATATAAATAAATACAAAGTAAATTCACTTTATTTCATTTTATACGTACAATTGTACCAAGCTTATTTAACAGTTGTTATTATTTTTTATGCTTATTTATTTTGCGTAATTATTATATTTATTATAGTTAATTATGTTGTAAATACATTTATTTTATTTTATTTGTTTTAATTGTTTTGTTGCTAAATATGCTAAATATATATTTTTTTTTTTTGCACGTATTGCAACTAAATATATTTTTAATATATTATTGCTAATTTAAACTTTATTAATTATTAATTTATAACATTGCAATTATTATAGCAAAAGTTTGTTTAAATTTTTTAAGCTTTTATTATTTTTTAAGCTTTTTATAATTTTTAGCGTAATGTTTTTTTTAATTGCAATTATAACATTTAATTTTGCTTAGGTTTTATTTTTTATTAATTGTATTAAATTTTATAAATTTTAGGTAAATTTTAATGGCTGTTAATTTTTAAGCTTTTTTTTTTTTTACGTTTAATATTTAATTGTTTTTGTTTTATTAAAACTTTTAAAATTGTTGCTTATATAAACAATTGTTAATTTTAATTGCTTTTACAATAAATTTTTTTAAATTGCTTTTTTATTTATTTTAATATAATTTATTTTAAACTTTAGTTTTAAATTTGTTAAAAAAAATTGTTATTATTATATTATTGTTAACTTATTTAATTTTTATATGCTGCTTGCAAAATTTTATTATATATTTATATTTTATTTTAATTTAAATTAAAGTTATTAGTTTTTATTTAGCCTGTTTAATTTTTTTTAGGTTTTTATATATATTAGTTATAGCTTTTTTAAATTTTTTATATTTATTAAAAATGTTGTTAATTATAATGCGGTGATTATTTTTATTAAAATTTTTTAAATAATTATTTATAATAAGTTGAAATTATTTTAACGTATTGCCCGTAAAATACCTCGCAATTATTATTATTATTTTTGCGTTTATAATAAAATTTAATTTATAATATTGCAAATATATTTTAACCTAGGTTAAAAAATTTTTTAATTAATTTTGCGAATTATTAAATTTTTTCGGCTTAACTAGTTTAAAAAACTTAGGTTTAAAAATATTAATTAATTAATTTTTAAGTTATTTATTTTAATGCTTTAATTGTTAAATTTTTTTTTATAGTTTATTAAATAAATGCTATATTATCGCAAATGTTAAATGTAATTATTTTGTTAAAATTATAGTAATTTTTTTAGTTGTTTTAAATATTAATTAAATAATAATTTAAAATATAACAAACTTTAAGTTTATATAAAGGTGGTATAATTAAAATTTTTGTAAAAAATTGTGTTAAATAATAACTAAAAAAATTATTGTAACGTTAAGTAAATATTATATTAAAATTGTTAAAAATATTTTTATATAGCTATTTTAAAAAATTATTATATGCTTAAATTAAATTATAAAATAAAAACTAACTAAATATATAAAAAAATTTATTACTATTATATAAACTGTTTTTTTTTTATTTATATTTAAATGTTTATTTTGTTTGTTTATTTTTAAGTAGCAAAATATTTTTTGTTTATTTGTTTTGTTGTGCTTATTATTTTAAGCTTTGTAAGATTTCCGAGCACGTTATGTGATTTGCGCCCCGCGTATTACCTTAGGCTTGCGCTTTTTTTTGGTTAATTTTTAGCTTTTTAACTAGCCGATTTATTTATTAATCCGTAACAGTTTTAAAACGAGCTTTTTTTAAAAAAAAAATAATTATAGCTAAATAGCTTATAGTATTTATACACGTGATTTATTTAGCCGTGCACCTATAAATATAAACGCATTTAAATTATATATAAAATAGTTTTTTTTTTCACTTTAATATTAATATATATTTAATATATTAACTTAAAGCTTTGCTTTTTAAAAACATTTTAATTATAATAAAAAAACATAACTTTTTTAAATCGCGGTAATAATAAAATTAATATAAAGTTTTTACAAAAAAATTGCATATTTAATTATTAAAAAAAACACGGTTAAATGTTAAAAATAAAAATATTTAAAAAATAACCAAATTAATTAAATAATTAATTTATTTATATAATATATTATAGTTTTATATAATTATAAAATATTAATTTAATTATATTTTATATATTATATATTATAAATATTTTAATATAAAAAATTACTATTATATATAAATTTTTAAATTAACGAATTTTTTTTTATTTTTTTTATATAAATATAATTTTTATTTTTTATAAACTTTAGTTTTATATAAATTTATTATTAAAATAATATATTTTATTTTATTTTATTTAAAATATTTTTTATTTATAATATTATAATTATAATAATAAATAATTTAACTAGTTATATAATTATAATAAAAAATTTATAAATTTATAAACTATTAAAATAATAAATATATAAACGTTATATTTAGCTTAATTGTTATTTAAGGTAAATAGGAAAAATTTATAATATATATATAAACATAATATTTATGCCTTTTTATACCCTTTAAGTGTTTTAGTACATGATGTAACTACTTGATTTAGTTCGCATTTAACATATAGGATAAATATTAACAAGGGAACATTATTTTTATGCTTGGATATTTAACCTTAATAATCATAGTACAATATAAAGATCTTTTTCATCACCATATATACCCGCCCCCAATTGACATTTCCACATACAAGTACTTGCCACCGAGGTTTTTAATTGACACTCAAATAGTCTGTACACTCTGAACTGTAAACTCAAACGATCCAGAATCATTCGAAGCTCCGTCTGCGGTTGCAGTAACAACAGTCGTCTTTCCGTCTTCAAGTGTGACATTGTGGCGAATAGCAGCCAGAAAGTTACCGCCTGGACCGGTGAGCTGGCCCTCAACGGTGGCGCTGTCACCTGGGAACCCGGTGCACAGCGTCCAGGCGCCGACTAGGGGGTTATTGTCGTCAAATTGTCCTGAGCACTTTCCATATAGTTAGTGTGGAAGTAGCCGAGTGGGTAAATGTGAGATCCGAAAAGTCTCTCTCGCGGTTACGAAGACGAGAAGGAGTGGGAAACCTTACCGAGACAGTGAACCCGGGCAATCCATCGACATAACCCGTATTCGCGAAGACATTCCAGTGCGCAGTCCACTGAATATATCCATCAGGGCCCTCGGTATAAGGGCTTGACCAGTTCTCCGTGGCGAAAGAAGTCGACCAGGACAGGGCCGGTAGTGTAGCACCGGTTTGCCGAGCAGCGGTAGTTGCGGGGTGAGCCGCGACGGAAGCCGATAAGGCGGAGATACCGGCCAGAACAGTCTTCAGATGTGCTTGCATAATTGAAGATTTCGAGGCTGTTTACTTAGGAGAGATATTGGAACAGTATGGAGTCTGTAACTGGTCAAATAAGTCGTTGCTGTTGTGGCGAGTCACCGGTCCTTATTTATTTACTCTCTCGCAAGGTTCGCTTTTCGCCTCTAACTTTTTGCACTATACACTACGATTGGAAATCTCTCTTCACACCGTCGCCTAATTCGCCAAGTCCTGCAACCGTCGTGAAATAGTAGGGAGAGCTCTCAAGGCCGAAGTTATGGTAACGTAGTATTGTCATCGACTCTCGCGTATGTCGTTAAGACGCTTGTGCTGTATCTATATTTCCCTTTTACGAAATACATATGCACGAGTGCGGCGCGGACTAGAACAAAGGTCGGCTTGCTTACTGTGAAAATGCTTAATATAGTATAACTTCTCTTAGCGTTTAGCGTTATTCCGGAAGTACCCAGTCGCCAAGACCATGTCTGAGAATTCCTATGGCCATCGTCAGGTTTACAACCCGGTAAATCAGAGAATCATACTACAGGGATAAACCATCGTATGGCATTTACTTAGTAGGGCTTTACGTATAATCTCTTAGAACTAGTGCCTTTGATTCTTTTCGAAAGAATACACATAAGCTTTTCATAATCAAATGAAGGCAAACACTGGGAAATGTCACCTTCTATAAATGTGTAGTCGACGTTTCCACAGCTGCTGCATTTCGGCCATCGTCTCCCTGTGGCTCGACGAATAAGCAAGAGTCTTGACCATGCCGATATTCGCACCAAGTCGGAGGCCTTGCCGTCTTGCCTTCGTGCAAGGCATGGCGTTAACGGAAACTTGTCGCCTTTGGCCGTGGACCGCATTGCTCTGCACTTGTAACATGGTTTTGAGACTGAGATTAGGTTGGAAATTCATTCGAGGTACCTAGACATCCTAGTTCGTGTCTAGATGACTCTGTAAATAACTATTCTCTAGTAATTAAGAAAGGCCCCAACAGCTGGTGAATCAGGAAGGTCAATAAAACATCATATAACTACATCTTTTGTTTTTGCATGTGATAGCTCGGGTAACCACTTCATACACGAGGCGCATATCTGGCCTGGGATTAATGTACAATGTCACTGCTGCTTCGAATTCTCGCATAACCTCCGCAAATGCTCATAAAGGTTTGAACTGACTCCAGCTCACTATTCCATTCGACCTCAGACTAAACATGTCCAACTGAGCCGAATCAAACCTCCAACTGATCGAGAAGGGGGCAGCGCTGACAGCTCGATACAGCAGTCATGTCACACATTACATCGCTGGGAACTCTCTCCATATCCTAGACGCAAATGAAAGACGATGCCACATTCGGATCTCCTCCGATGTAGTGTTGGACTTTGGGATAAACGCAGAGATTTCTTTCAACCTTGATACCAAGCCCATTGATCCCTGATGCCGGTAGTGAGTCAGAAGCTACACCCTTCTCTACCCAATCAACAATGTATTTCAACGAAGGAATGGGTGGCGAAGACAGCCCGCAATTGAAACAGTGACCGGCTCCGGGGGCCACAAAAAACCGATAGTAGTCTGAAGCCTCTGGGTCACGGCCAACAACACGGTCGTAGTAATCAGTGCTCCCATTGAAGACGATAGCAGCGTCCACGGTTCCATGCCAGTTGATCATTTTGCCACCCCTTTTCTTGAAAGCAGACAAGTCCGGGTCCGAGGTTCCGATGATAGAATCATATTCGTTCGTGGAAGCATGCACGATCTCGTCCCAATCTTGATGGGTTATCGCTCTCATGTTGAATGAGTGGTCTTTCTTCACCCAGTACCGAGCCCAGACAAAATTTGCCTCAGATTTGCAAGAGCCCTCCTCATCACATTGCACCTGGATTGGGCCAGTGACGGGCTGTGTCAAATCGGTTCCTTTGCTGAACCCGTACCATTGGAATTCCCCAGTGGAACTTCGAGGTCCATCCCAAGTCTTTTGAATAATCTCCGCAGCTGCTGAAGACACTGTGATTTCAACATCGTCGCACTGAATCTTCTTGCCAACGACGTCGCGAGGGTCAAAGTCACATAGGTCTAGTCTTGAGATAATGCCATCCTCCAGGCCATCGAGTTTGTCGCAGGCTGCCATCACTGCAGTGGTAACAGCATTGAACTCGCAGGCTCGGGGATAGATCCGCATCTGGTCCATGACGAATGTGGGCCAGAAGTGAGAGAAGAAGAATTTTGCCCAGTTCACGGCAGGAAACAAAGCGACAATACCGTCGTAGTCTTGCGGGTATCTCTGCGCAAGCATATGGCCTTGCCTGCCGCCGGTCGAACCGCCGAAGAAGTACGAGTATGCGGGTGCGGTACCATAGAACGCTTCTTGGGCCGCCTTACTGATGGTAGCCGTATCATGCAGTGCAACGGAGGCGAAATCTATAAGTAATGGCCAGTTGATATTTCCCGGACTGGTCAGAGCCCAGGACGGTTCGCTAGCTTCCGGGCCAAGGACGTCTGAAGAGTGCCCACCGTCCGTGGTGGCAGTAGCAAATCCCTCGGCCATAATAGGCATCATCAAAAACTCCGAAACCATGCCACCTCCGGTTGCAAAGACGCCGCCGCCGATCGCCGCGAACCTGCCATTCCAAGTGTCTGTGGGAAGCAGAACGTTGACATTGATAGAATCATTCCAGCCAGGATGCGTATAGGTGACGGTGACATCGCAATAGTTGAGGCCTGAGATCGGGCTGGACTCAGGCAGACCTGCTCCGAAAGGGCCAGGAGTATATGTGTGATTGCGTTTTTCCAAGGCTTCGATCGAAATGATGCTCACTCCAGGGATATCTGGAAGTGCCAGGCCTGCCGGCCTGCATCTCTCAGTAGAGTTCATAGTTGTCTGGAGAGGCCACTGGCTTGCCCAACCGAAGGGGTTCGAGCCAGCGCCGAGCACGTTCCAATCCATCGAGAAGATATCTCCCGCTGTAAAAATTCTGTTTACTCCTGTAAAAAATCTTCAAGAGAACAGAATTTCTGCGTAACCCGAGATCTAAATAAAACGTGCGCTCCAAGCAGAGGATTGTGACGAAAGAAAATACTAGAACAAATCATGGGTTGGCCACTCTTAAACTTTGACCCATTTACATCGCCTGCTCTGTATATCATGGCCACTCCTAGCACTCCATACCGAGCTTAGGCCTGCATCATGCCGTGTCAATCTACCTGATGGCTTTCGCTTCGCCACAAACAGAAATAGTTGCTGTTAGTGATCAATTCATCGACATAAAAATGCCCGATTGGTGGACTGCTCCATTCTATATCACCTCTATTCTTGTCTGACTCAAGATGATTCATCGTGACTTAGCTCATCATGCGTCTCTAGTATTACACTATAAACCCCACCCCCTCCCCGCATCTTCATACGTACTTAGTAAGCAGAACTCAGGCTTGAAAAGCTTACAATACAACCCTAATAAAAGTAAATATCTCAGAGCCGCAAATTTGGGCTCCCGAGACATCAGTAAATGGCCGTTTATGCTCGCAGCTTTACCTGCAGCCACTGGCTAGTTGCAGCCTTGGTTGTTTAAGTTTGGCGCCAATGTAGAAACTCTCGCTCTTGTACCAGATGATAAGAGCATATGGTTTTAACCTAAAAGCGGCCCCAAAACGGAAATCAGAAGACTCGCTTTATACGACAAAAACTATGTTTTAATTTAATCAGCGCGTGAAGAAGGTAGCGCTTTTCCTATCTTTGCTTGAAAATAGATCCTATATTTCTTTCAGATTCGAAATGAGCCCCGATCTAGGCAAGTTGGTCCTAGACGAGATTATATTTAACTGCCAAGAAATTTTCCGAGATCTTAGCCCGGACAGTCCCACGCAAAAAATCCTGAGTAGTGATACTTTATTATCATCCTACTCTATCTATAAGAAATACAGTTCATGACAACTCTTGAATTGTGCATAAATTTGTCGAACATACTCACTGGTATTTATTACAGTAAGCTGACCACCCGGCTTACGGCCTCTGTAACGTTAGGATATAAAAAGTAATTATAATTAAAATAAAGCTATTAAATTAAGTAGGTAAGCTAGTTTTAGGCTATTTAAATTTGTTGCACTGCTATAACGCCACACCGGCTAAACTTTTTAAAATAAGCACTGCTGAGTTATATTTTACTATTATCGTTAAATTAGTAAAAATTTTAATTTTTTTAAAATAAATTATTTTTATTTAAAGTTGTAAATTTTGGTACACTTCGAAGTTTTTTTTGAAAATTTATATTTTGGTTAAAATTACGCTGTTTAGCAAAATATATTTTTTTGTTTAAAGTTTTTTTTTTTTTAGGTGGGTTTTTATTGCTTAAAAAAGTTTTTTTTAATAGTGCTTATATTAAAATTTGGTTTAAATAATTAATTAATTTTATATTTTTTTTTTTTAAATTTTTACTAGTTTAAACTATATTTTAATATATTAATTTTTAAAATATTATTTTTATATTTTTAATTAAAATATAAGCTAGTTTTTTATTTTTAGTTAAATTTTTAGCAATTAATTTTTTAATTTAACTGCTTTTAAATTTTTAATTTTTAGTTTTAGCTATATATTTTTTTTTATAATTTTAATAAATTAAAATTTAACTTAAAAAAAAATAAAAATATATAAAAAAATATATTAAATATAAATAATAAATTAAAAATTTTTAAAATTAATTAATTAATAAAATACCAAATTTTTTTATATTTAAAGCTAAAAATTTTTTTTTTAAAAGTTTAAGTTTGCGATTTATAGTTTAAACGTTATTAATTTTCGAGCGTAAAATAAATATGCTTAAATTAAGTACCGAAATTTTTTTATTATTGTTAAAAATATTATTAGCAAAAATGTTAATAATTTTAGCAAAAATTTTTGCTATTTTTTTTTTTAATAAAAATATCGGCAATAATAATATAATTTTTAAATTTTTCGGTAAAATTAAAAAAAATTAGCTTTTTTAAATATATTTTAATTTTATAAAAAAGTTTATTTATAAAAGCAATTTTAATTTTTTTTTTTAAAAAAAAATATATAAACTATAAGCTAGTATAATTTTTAACTATATATAGTTTAAATTGGTTTATTTATAATAAATTTTTTTTATATATATTTTAATTTTTTAAATAAATTGGTTATTATTATTTTTATAATTTAAACACCGATATATTTTTAAATTTTCAAATAAAATTTGTATTTTTTTTTATTGCTATAATAATTAATTTATATTTAAAAGCTTTGCTAATTTTATTTGCAAAAAAATATTATTAAATATTATAAGCAATTTTATTTTTTAATTTAAAAATAATTTTTAATTGCATTAGCCGGGTTATAAATTTACAATATCGATAAAAAAAAACTTTATTTTATTTAATATTATAACAATTAAACTAAAAAATTTATATATTAAATTTAATTGTTTTATTTTTTTAAGCATAAAAAAAATTTTTAATTTAACAAAAAAAACTTTTTTTTTTTATAAATAATATATAAATATTTTAAAAATATAAAGTTTTTTTTATTTATTGTTTTTAAAAAAATAAAAGTTTTTTTATTATATTTTTTTTTTTAATAATTTTATATAGCAAATTATTTAAATATGCAAAATATTTAATTTTTTTTAAAAAGTTTACTTTAATAAATTTTTCCGAAAAATATAAATAATTTGTTTAAATTTATTAATAAATAGCTTATTAATAAAATTTTTTTATTAGGTTTTTTTGGTGTAACTAAACAAATTATAAATTTAAATAAAAATAGCTGCGTTTTTTAAAGTTATAAAATTATAAAATTTAAGTTTAAAAAATCTTTTACATTTTTTATTAATAAATTTATAATAATTTTTAAAAAGTTTTTATATTTTTTTTGCTTTTTAGTTTGCTAAATATTTGCTTATATAATAAAGTAAAAAAAATAAAACTAAATTTTTTAATAAATATATGCTAAAAGTTAACGCTAGCAAATTAATATAATATTTTTTATTTAATTTTTTAAAAATTTTTGCTAATTTTAAATATATTTAAATAAATAAATTTAAATTTATTAGTATTTTAATTTGCGTTATCCGTTTAATTTGCTAAAGTAAAAAATCTTTTTAACTTTTTGTTTTATTACGTTTTTTTCCATTTTAATTTTTTAAACTTTTTAAATTTTTTAAATTTTTTTTATTTTTTGTTTTTTAATTGTTACCGCTTAAAGTTTTTTTTATATTATTTTTTTGATTTATATTTTTATTTTTATTTTAGTTTTTTGCAAATTAACCTAAAAATTTACTTTTAAATAATTTTCCGGCTTTATTTATTAAAGCAATATTATCGTTTATTGTTATAAAAAATAAAATAATTTTTTTAAAAAAATTATTAATATATTATATAAAATTAATTTTTATATTAATTTTTTTAGCTTTAATTCGAAAAATTTTTTTTTTCAATTTTTTATTATTAATATTTTTATTATTTAAAATGTTTTTTTTGCACTTTATATTAAAAAATTAATAAAAAATTATTTTTTTTACGGTAATTAATTTTAAATTTTTATAATATTTTTGTTTAAAGCAATATATTTTTTTTTTAAATATTTTAACATGTTTTTTTTTAATGTATATAAAAAATTGTTGTAATGCCGGTTAAATTAAATTTTTAAGCTATTTTTAAGCTATTTAATTTTAATTTTTAAAGTTTTTTTAAGGTATTTAGTTAAAAATATATATTTTTGTCGGAAATTATATATTTAGCGTGAATTTAATTATTATATAGTATTAACAGCAAGTATTTTTTAAATTAAACTATATTTTGCATTTAATTGCTTTTTTTTGCGAAATGCAAATAATTATTTTTTAATAAATAAAAATAGTTTAAATTAAGCTTATTAAATACATTATTATCAATATAATATTTATTTGCTAATTACCGATAATAATTTTTTTTAACGTAATAAAAGTTTTGTTTAAAAATAAATTTATTACGAAAAAAAAATTTTAATATAAATAAATACCAAGTAAAAAAACATAATTTTTTTTGTTTTAAAAAAAATAGTCGATATTTTTATAATTTTTTTAAAGCTTTTTTTACTAATAAATAAACTTTAATGTTATTGCGGTAAAATTAAGTTGTTATAATTAACATATATAGTTTTAATAAGTTTTAATTATATATTATTATAATTAAACTATTATTTTGTTTTATTATATTTATGCCGATATTTGCTAATTTATATATTATTTTTTATAGTTTAAAAAACTGCTAAATATAAGTTTTTCGGCTTAACGTAAAAATAAAAGCCAATATATTACTCGTTACACTCGATATTTTTTAATTATTATCCGAAATGTTATTTTTTTTTTAAGTAATAAGTTTTTTTTGCAAGCTTAGTTTTAAAATGTTTTTTTTGTCGTTTTTTTTAAAATATTAAATCGAAATATATTTTGAAAAAAATAAAAATATATATTTGCATAAATAAATATATGCATTTATATCGGTTATTTAATAATTTGCGCTTATTATTTTAAAAAAAATCGCAAGCAATATTAAATATTTTAGCTTGATTTTTAAAAATTTTGCTTATAAAAAATGGTAAAATTTAAGTTTAAAAACATTTAAAAAAAAAAATTTATTTTTTTATTGTTACTGTAAATAAAATAAAAAACTACCGCTTTAAAAAACTTTTTTTTTTTCCGGTATTTTTTTTTTAATATCTAGCTAAATTTTCAAATCATTTAATTTAAAACTAAAATTAAAATAAAATAAAAGTTTTATTAAATAAAAAGCTGTTTTTCAAGCTTGTAATTATATATTCGTATAAAAATACGCGATATAATTATTTGCATAAATTGTAAATATTCCGTTAAGTTAAGTTTTAAACTATTTATTTATTAAATAATAATTTTTAAAATCGGTTAAAAAGCAAGCAAAAAAAATCGTTTCCGGTTTTTTAAAATTAACATTTTTTAATTTTTTTAAAATTTTTTTTATTTTTGCCCGGGTTTAAAAAAAAAAAATTTTTTCTTTTATATTTATAAAAAAAATTAAACATATATTTTTTTTTATTTTTAATTTTGGTAATATATATACTTATTTATTTCCGTTGTTTATATTTATAAAAACAAACTAAAAACGTTTAAATTATTTTAGTTTTTAATTTTAAAGCTATAATAATAACAAAAATAAAAAATTAGCTAAAAAATATAAATAAATAATAAATATATAATATAAATTTTTTTGCTTAATTTAATTAAAAATGCAAAGCAAATAAAATAATTTTTTTTATTAATTTTAGGTTAAATATATAATAAGTTAAAAAAATAATTATAATAAAAAAAATTTTATTGCAGCTAATTTTCGGCAAAATTATTAAAAAAAACGTTATTAAAATTATTAAATAATATTTTTTCGGGCAAAAATAAAAGGCATAAAAAACAGCCATCGTGCATTTTTAATTATTTTTTTTTTTACTTACAAGTTTTCTGCCGGTAAAATGCACAAAAAAAACTAGGTTAAAATAATTTTTTTAAGGTAAATTTAAAATTTTTATATTAATATTAGTTAATATTTTTAATTTAAATAGTTGCAAGCTATATAGTAATAATATAGTTAAAAGTGTTATAAAAATTAAAGTAAAAAATAAGCAATAGCAATTAAAAGTTTAACATATTATATATTTAATTAAAAATAATTAATATATTTTATAATAAAGCTTAGCTAAATATAACACATTTTATTTATTAAAATCGCTAAAATAAACTATAAATATTATATTTACTAAAACCGCTTAAGCAGTTTTAAAATTTGAAAATAAAAATTTAAAAAATAATAATTATTAATAAGTTTTATTTTTAATTTTAAAAAAAAATTTTTAAGCTTTTTTATATCCGGTTTTAATACAATTAAAAAAAATTAAGCTTTTATAGGTATATAGCTTAATATTATTTATATATATTTTTTAATTGTTTTTTTTTTAAATATATTAACAATGCATATTAATATATTAAAAGCAATACTTTTAACTTTAAAAAGTTTTTTTTATAATAGCTTTAATTTATTTGTATAATATTAATTATTTAACGTATTATTACCTTTTTATTTAAACATTTTTAATGTTTAATTTTTATTTTTTATATATTTTTATATTTAATTTTTTTTTTAATATTTATAAAAAATTTTGTTATTTGTTATAATATTATTTCGATTAATAAAACGTTATAATATATTTTTTTTATTTTTTTTTTTGTATATATAAATATATTTAACATTTATATTGCTTTTTAAAAAAATAGTTATTTTATTTTTAAATAAAACCGGTGTAACAAAGCGGGTATTTTAGTTAAATAACATTTGTGCAAAACAAAGCTTTATTTTAAACATTTTCCGTGAGTTTAATATAACAGTAATTTTAAAGATTTAAATAATTTATTTCTCTAGGTATATATAGCTAATATTGAAAGCTTATTTTTGTAGTTAAGTTATAACTAGTTTTACAAATATTTCGGCCAAATTATGCGACCAAAAAAAATTAACCGGCTTATATTTAACTTTAGTTTTTTTTTTTTTTAAATTGCTTAATAACTGTTTTTTTTTTTAAAAATATTATTACAAAATAATTATTGCGGGTAATTAAATATCGCTAAAAAAAATTGTTTACATTTTTAAAACTAGGTAAAACCCGACTTTTTTAGTAATAAAAATAAAAATAAATTAATTAAAATAATTTATTATAATAAAAATATAAAATTTTTTATTTAGCTTTTAAAAATAAATAGGTTTTATATAGTTTATGTTTATAATATTTTAAGGTTTTATTATTACAACTTTTTTTTTAACGGTCGGAAAAATTTTTGATTTAATTTTAGCGCAAATATAGCATTTATAATAATATTTAGCTATATTTAATAACTGTTTAAGCTACTAAAAATAACCGTTTAGATTTTTTATAATTATTGCAAAAAAAAAATGGCCACATTTGTTATATGCTTATATTAAAGCTATATTAATTTTTTAAAGTAACAAACATTTTAAAATTAAACCGTTTTTTTTAAATAGCATAAATAATTGTTAATAATGCAATAATTAAGTTAACTTTTTATTGCTTTTTTTAAGCGATTTAAAAAATATTATATATTTTTTTTAGGTTTTTTATTATTGCGATAAAAATATTAAAATATTATAAAGTATTTATATAGTTTTTAGTTAAATTTTTTATTTTTTAAATAACCTGGCTAATTATTGCAAAAAGCAAAGCATTAATTTTTTTGGGCTTTTTTATTTTAATAAACACCAGTAAAAATATATAAAAAATTAAAAAAGGTAATTTTTCCGTATTAAATTTTTTTGCAGGCTAATATGTCGGCTTTTTAATGCATAAAAATTTATTTGCGATTTATATAATATGCGTTTTATTTGGTCGATAATAAATAATAAAATAATATTTATTTAATTTTTTAATTTAAGTAGCAATTTTATTTTTAGCTTTTAATTTTTTTTTTAAAGTAATAAGAAAATTTAAGTAATCGGTATATAAAAAAATAAAAAATAATAATTTTAAAATTAATTATTAGCATTTTGCTAAACAGCGGATAATTGCTAAAGTTTCCCGTTTTTTTTGATTATACCGGCATTTTAAATTAAATAATTTAAAAAATATAAATATAAAAATTTTTTTTTATTTCCGTAAAAAATATGTTAACCGCAAAGTAATATTAAACACTAAAATTAAAATTTTTTACCGCTTTATTTTAAATTTTTTTATAAATAGCTGTAAATGTAACCTGTTGTTTTATGCTTTATATAAACGGTTTTTTTATTTTTTTGCGTTAAATTAAAAGTTTTATTTTTAAAGTTATTTTTAAAACTAATTTTAAATATAATTTTTTTAAAAGTTAAATTAAATTAGCTTAGCTAAAAAAGTAAATTTTAAAATATAGCACTAAATAAAAAAATCTTTTAAGTTTTTTTACATTTTTAAAATAATTTTTTTTAGCTTATTTAGCAAATTGCTTTTGGTATTTTATAAAAAGTTTAATTTAACTTTTAAAAAGTTTAAAACTAAAAGCGTTTATATTATTTGCAAATATAACTGTTTTTTTTAAAATAAGTTTTACCGGAATAAATGCTACTCGAAAAAAATAAAAATAATATAAAAAATTAAACAATTTATTAAATAATTTTTTAATGCATTATAATTGTTAATAAAAATGTTAAATAAAACATTTAATTTCGGGTGATATTTTAGTAATAAAAATAACGCAAAACTATTAAAGTTTTTTATAAAAAGCTTTTTTTCGAATTTAATATTATTTAAAGCATAATAAATATAAAATATACTATATAAACTTTAAAGCATTTTTATGCTAAGGTATTATTTATTTAAAGCAATAAAAGCAATTTTATGTTTATTTTTTAGTTTAATTAAAATTGCTTAAAATTTGTAAGCTGTATTTTTTTTAAAAAAAACATTATAGTTTTTTTAAATTAAAAAATAAAAAACTTTATTTTTTTGATATATTAGCTATTAAAGTTTAATTGTAACTTAGTTAATAAAAATGTAATAACAAACCAAACATTTTTTTTAAGGTTTTATTTTAGCAAGGTAATAAATTTATGTTTTTTATGCTAAAATTTTTAAATATATAAGTCCAGCAAACTTAAAAAATAAAATAATTTTAAAAGCAAAAGTTTTTTTTTTTACGGTATATTTAAATTGTTTAAAGCAAAATAGTTAAATAAAATTATTAATAATAATTGTATATTTTATTAAATTAATAGCTTTAATATTTTTTAAACTAATTATAAAACAATTTTTTTAGGCATAATATAACTTTTTTGTTTTATTTTATTATTTTTGTGTTTTTGCACCATTTTTAATAGTGATTAATAATTTTTCAAACTATTTATTTATTACTAATTGCAAAGCAATAAATAACTGTTGCTGCTTAAGTTTTCGAAATATTTTAGGTTTTTTACTTTTTTTTTAACTTATAAAAATATAAAATAACTAAGCAGGTAAAATTTTTTTTAACAAGCTAAATAAAATATAAATTTTTTTTTTAAAATTTTAGGTTTTAATTGTAATTAATCCGAAATTAGCTGCAAGTTTAACTTGTTTATTATTGTATAACTTAAATTTTTTTTTAAACAATTTGTTTTGTTTTAAAGCAGCAAAGGCTAATTTTTTATTAAATTGGTTATTTAAACTTAATACCGTAAAACCTTGGTTATTATATATATTTACTATATAAAATAAAAATTAACTTATATTTTAAACATTGCAGTAATATTTATCGAAAAATATATTATTTTTATTAATAATTAAATATAAGCAATAAAATATATAAAATACCTTTAGTAATTTCTCGCTATGGTGTTTTTTTTTTAATAAAATATACCAACCGGGGAAATTTTTTAATATTATTTTTTTTAAAAAAAGTAAAAAAAAAAGCCTATACAGGTATTTTTTTATTAAAATTTTAAAAAACAAGTTGTTTTTTTAAAAATTTATTAATTATTTATAAGTTTGTTTTCGATAAACTATGTTTTACTGGGATTAATACTATATTATTAAATTTTAAACAAAACTTTTTGTTTGCATAGCTAATAAAAGCAGTAAATATATTAAAAATAATAATAAAAAATTTAGCAAATAATATTTTTTTCTGTAGTTTTTAAGATTTTTTTTTAGCAATATTAATTTGTTTTAGGCTTAATATAAAAAATTAGCAAGCTTAACTTAAAATTAAACTTTTTATTAGTTTTTTAAATCTAAACGCTTTATAGTTATTTTAACTATATTTATTAATTTATAAACAAAATTTACGTTTGTAAAACTTTTATTAAAGGTATAAGCATTTTTTTTCTATTAAATAATAAATTGTTATGTTTATAATTTTTATTAAAACTTGATTTATCAATATTTTAAAACGAGTTATTGTTAGGTATTTATTCAACCTAAAAAAGTTTAATTAGCAAAGCATTTTTTAAATAAAAAGTTAAAAATATACTTTTTATTCCCGTAATAATAATTTTATTAAAACTATATTAAATAACAGCTTTATTTTTTTTAAGCTAACTTTTTTAAAAAATTTTTATAAGTATATTTTTGTTTTATAACGTAAACACAAATAACTAAGAGAATTTTTTTAATTACTAATAAAAACAGTATATAGTGATTAATAAAAGTGGTATGGTTATTTACTATTTTTAATTGTAATTTATAAGCTATTAGTTTTAGTTTTAAATTATTTTTTATCGCGGTAACAAAACTGATAAAATTAACCAATAAACTACTGTTAACCAAATAATGTTTTATTACTTTATTATTAATTTTTTTTACAAAATATCCCAGGGTAATTATAACAAGTAATACATTGGCTTTTACTCTCACGTTAAGCCAAAAAACCTATGTTTAGCAGTTTTTCAAACTATAGAAAATAATATATAAATTGGCAAACGTTGGCATAAATATAATAAAACGAAATAATAGTTTAATTATAGTAATATATAATTAAAACTTATTAAAATTGCATATTTTAGTTACAGCAATTTAATTTTACCGCGATAACATTAAAGCTTATTTATTGGTAAAAAAAGCTTTGAAAAAAAATTACAAAAATATTAACTATTTTTTTTTTAAAACAAAAAAAATTATACTTTGTTATTTAATATTTGTTTGCATTAAAGTTTTTTTTTCGTAATAAGCTTACTATTAAACAAAACTTTTATTACGTTAAAAAAATTATTACTAGCGATTAGTAAATAAATATTACACCTGTAATATTACACTTAACAAGCTTGGTTTAAATTATTTTTGTTTACTAAAAAATAATTACTTTTAGTTTTTAAGTAAAAAAAATTTAATTATTTGCATTTTGTAAAAAAAGCCAATTAAATATAAAGTGTAACTTAATTTAAAAAATATTTATTGTTAATGTTATATAACGATTAAATTTACGCTAAATATATAATTTTTAATAAAAATATATATTTTTAATTAAATACGTTAAAAAAACTTTAAAAATTAAAATTAAATAGCTTAAAAATAGGTTAAAAATTTAATTTAACCGACATTACAACAATTTTTTATATATGTTAAAAAAATATATTGCTTTAAACGGAAATACTATAAAAATTTAAAATTGGTTATTATAAAAAAAAAAAAATTTTATCGATTTTTTAATATAAAATGCAAAAAAAACATTTTAAATAATAAAAACGTTAGTAATAAAAAATTAAAAAAAAATATTTAAATTAAAACTAAAAAAAATAAAATAAAAGTTAATTTTATATAATATATTAATAATTTTTTTAAAAAAATTATTTTACCTTTTATAATAACAAATAATAATATTGCTTTTATAAATAAAATTAAAAAATTATTTAAAAGCAAATTTTTAAGTTAATTTGCGAAAAACTAAAATAAAAATAAAAATATAAATAAAAAAAATGATATAAAAAAAACCTTAAGCAATAGCAATTAAAAAACAAAAAATAATAAAAATAATAAAAATTTAAAGAATATTTTTAAATATAAAGTTTTTTTTTGCAAATTAATTAATAGGTTTTTTAAAGCTTTAATTTTTTGTTAAAAATATTGCTATATTTAAACTTTTAATTTAACCGATAAAATATTTATAACATATTTTAAAATTAAGCTAATATTAATCGAATAATTTTTTTGCACCGGGATAAAAAATGCAATAAAATAAATGTTTAAATAATTAATCCCCAGTAAAAAAAAACTGCACGCAAAATATATTTTAAAAAATGCCGGCTTTTATTAAATTATAACGTTAAAATATAAAAAATAATTATAATTAAAATAAAGCTATTAAATTAAATAAGTAAGCTAGTTTTAAGCTATTTAAATTTGTTGTACTGCTATAACGCTATATATTTTTTAAAAAAAATTAAATATTTTGCATGCCCGAGTGATTTGTTGTATAAAATTATTAAAAAATAAAATGTAACAAAAAAACCTTTATTTTTTTAAAAATAATAATTAAAAAAAAGCTTTATATTTTTAAAGCACTTATATATTATTTATAAAAAAAAAAAAACTTTTTTTATTAAATTAAAATTTTTTTTTATGTTTAAAAAAATAAAACAATTAAACTTAATATATAAATTTTTTAGTTTAATTATTATAATATTAAATAAAATAAAGTTTTTTTTTACCGATATTATAAATTTGCAACCCGGCTAATATAATTAAAAGCTATTTTTAAATTAAAAAATAAAATTATTTATAACATTTAATAATATTTTTTTACAAATAAAATCGGTAAAACCTTTAGGTATAAATTAATTATTACAGCAATAAAAAAAACATAAATTTTATTTGAAAATTTAAAAATATATCGGTGCTTAAATTATAAAAATAATAATAACCAATTTATTTAAAAAATTAAAATATATATAAAAAAAAATTTATTATAAATAAATTAATTTAAACTATATATAGTTAAAAATTATACTAGTTTATAGTTTATATATTTTTTTAAAAAAAAAAAATTAAAATTGCTTTTATAAACAAATTTTTTTATAAAATTAAAATATATTTAAAAAAGCTAAATTCTTTTAATTTTACCGGAAAATTAAAAAATTGTATTATTATTGCTAATATTTTTGTTAAAAAAAAATAGCAAAAGTTTTTGCTAAAGCTATTAATAATTTTGCTAATAATACCTTTAATAATAACGGAAAAACTTTAGTATTTAATTTAAATATATTTATTTTATGTTTAAAAATTAATAACGTTTAAATTATAAATCGCAAACTTAAACTTTTTTAAAAAAAAAATTTAGCTTTAAATATAAAAAAATTTGGTATTTTATTAATTAATTAATTTGAAAAATTTTTTAATTTATTATTTATGCTTAATATATTTTTTATACATTTTTATTTTTTTTTAAGTTAAGCTTTAATTTATTAAACTTATAAAAAAAAATATATAATTAAAACTAAAAATTAAAACTTTAAAAATAGTTAAATTAAAAAATTAATTGCTAAATATTTAATTAAAAATAAAAAATTAGTTTATATTTTAATTAAAAATATAAAAATAATATTTTAAAAATTAATATATTAAAATATAATTTAAACTAGTAAAAATTAAAAAAAAATATAAAGTTAATTAATTATTTAAACTAAACTTTAATATAAACACTATTAAAAAAAATTGTCAGGCAATAAAAACTTATTTAAAAAAAAAAAAACTTTAAACAAAAAAATAAGTTTTGCTAAATAGCGTAATTTTAACTAAAATATAAATTTTTAAAAAAAACTTTAAAATATATTAAAATTTATAACTTTAAATAAAAATAATTTATTTTAAAAAAATTAAAATTTTTATTAATTTAATAATAATAATAAAATATAACTTAGCGGTATTTATTTTAAAAAATTTAGCCGGTATAGCGTTATAGCAATGCAACAAATTTAAATAGCTTAAAACTAATTTCTTTACTTAATTTAATAGCTTTATTTTAATTATAACTATTTTTTATATTTTAATGTTATAATCTGTAATTTTTAACACGCAAAAAAAAACGTTTTTTTTAATTTTTTTTGTAATTTATTAAAGCTATCCCGTTTTTCCGTAAGTAAATAGTAATATTAATTTCGAGCATTATTTTTTAACCTTGTTCGAAATACCGATTTTTTTTTTATTTTTTTTTTATTTTTTTTAATTTTTTTGCTTTTGAAATTTTTTAAACTTTTAGGTTTATTATCACTAGATTTTTTAAATAAAAATTTATTTAGCCGTTTATAATAATATTTTTATATAAAAAAAATATTATTAATATATTTTTATAGGTTTTTTTTTATGCTTTTTTAAAAATCGAACTGTTAATTACCGACATTTTTATAAATTTGTTATAACTAAAAAAAAATTTGTAATAATAAGTTAAAAAAATTAAAAAAATTAAATATTTATAAATTTTAACGTAAAATAAATAAGTTTAAATTAGCTCGTAGCTTGTAACAAAAAACTAAACTAGGTGTATTATTTAATTAATAACGTTTTTTTGCTTTAGCTTAAATATATTTTTAATTAAAAAATTAAAACTGTTTATTTAATAATATTAATATTAATATAACAAAAATAAATAATTTAATTTTTTTAAGTTTAAAAAAAAATTTTAACAATAAAAAATTTAAATTTAGTTAATTAAAATTAATTAAAAAATTAAATTAATAAAGCTAGCATATAGCAATGTTAAAATATAACGGTGTTAATTTTTTTAAAACAAAAAAAAAAAACAGCAAAAAATTTCCGAACAGGTATTAAATAAATAATATTTATGCGCATAATTGCATTATTTATAATTGCTATATATTTAATGCAAATATATATTATAAAATTAATAATATAAAAAATAGCTGCTTATTTTTTTATAAATAAATTTTTTTTAGATTTTTTAAATTTAACAAATATAAAATATAAAAAAGTAATTAACAAAAAACACTAGGTATAATTAAAAATATAACAAAAATTTTTTTTAAATACAAGGTTTTTTTTTGCGAATTAATTAATAGGTTTTTTAAAGCTTTAATTTTTTGTTAAAAATGTTGCTATATTTAAATTTTTAATTTAACCGACAGGGTGTTTACAACATATTTCGAGATTAAGCTAATATTAATCAAACAATTTTTTTGCACTAGGACAAAAAATGCAGTAAAACAAATGTTTAAATAATTAATCCGCAGTAAAAAAAAATCGCACGCAAAGTATATTTTAAAAAATGCTAGCTTTTACCAAATTGTAACGTTAAAATACAAAAAATAGTTATAATTAAAATAAAGCTATTAAATTAAGTGGGTAAACTAGTTTTAAGCTATTTAAATTTGTTGCACTGCTATAATGCCACAGTTTTTTTTATTATAAACCATTTATTAAAACCATTACTTTTTACCTTTAAAGCCGTTTTTTTAGCTAATATTAATTATATCGGATTTTTTTATTGTTTTTTTTAATAATTAAACTATTGCTATTTTTATAATATTTTTAACATTTATAACGTCGTTAATAAATATTTACTAGTTAAGTGCTTTATTAATATATATAGTTTAACGCTTAAGCTTTTGTTTAATTTTTTATATATTAATTATATAAATAAAATTTTAATTTAGGTTTTTTTTTATATATACGCGATATATTTTAATTAATATTTAAAATTTTGCTTTAAAATTAAAGATTTTAATTTTTAAAAACGTTATTTTTATAGTTTAATTATTAAAAACTTTGCTAGCTTTTTTTAATAAAAATTTTTAAAAAATTTATATTTTATAGCTAATTTTTAACTAGTTTGCTGCAAATTTTAATTTTTAAAAAGCGTTAAAATAGCTATTTTTATTATAATAGCTAAAAAATTAAATATTTTTAGCCGGTTTATATTTGCAAAATTAAATTAATATATATTAAAAATGTTTTTATTATAAAATATAAAATATTTTTTAATTTTAATATTTTTTAACAGTTATGCAGCTATATTTTAGCTATTTTTTAAGCTTGTTTTAATATAATTAAAATTAAAATAATAATATTTATTTTTAAAGCTTTAATATTAAAACAAAAATTTAGCAAAACTTTAAATAATATAACTGTAATAAAGCTTATAAAAAATTAGCTATATTTTATATTAAAAATAAATTAATAAAAATTTATTATTTATATAATTTTTATAGCTATCGTAAATTAAAACTATTTATTTATTACTATAATACGTTTAAATATAAAATATGAAAATATTTTAAAACTAATTTAACATAATAAAATTATTAATTTATTTATTAATTAAATAATTAAAACGTTAATTTTTAAATAAACTTTAGTTTTTGTTAAAATATTATTATTATTAAATATAAATATTTTTTAAATAATTAATAGCAAAAAAATATTATTAAAAACATTAATATATTTAATATAAATTATTTATTTGCTTTTTTTAACGTTATATTTTAAAGCTTAATATATAAAAATTTAAAAAATAATTTAATAGTTTTTTTAGGTATTTTAAATAACATTTATTTCGTTAATATTAATATTAATAACTATTGCATCGTTAACGCGTTTATAATTAATTATTTTAATTTTAACAAATTTAATTTTTTAAGCTAAAAAACGGCTATATTATTATTTGCTTAATATATAAAAATTATTTATAGTTTAAAAAACTATTTAGCTATTTATTTAAAAATAATAATAAAAAACGCAAAATTTAATTTAGCTTGTTTAATTGTTTAATAAATTAATTATTTTTAAAAATTAAAAAATAAAGCTTAAAATAATTAATATATGTTTTAAGTCGAAATGTTTTTAATACGGCAAAATAAATAGCTGCAAAATATAGCTTACTTTTTAGCGGCAGCTTATTAAAACATTTTAAGTTTAATGTCGCAAATCGCAACAAGCGCGCGTGTTTTCTAATTAATTAAAAACATTGTTAAATAAAGCAGTTAAAAATAAATAAATTAAAAATAAATTTTTTTTTTAAAGTTAAATAGTTGTTAAAATATTATATAAACAAAAAAAAATAGCTGGAAAAAAACACGTTAGTTTAAGTGGTTCGTAATAAAAAAGGCCGTAAGCCGGGTGGTCAGCTTACTATATACTTATTTATGTGTGAATAAACACTAAAGTCCTTTAAAATATCCTGAATTTAAGCGGGAAAATATTATCATTAACGTATTTCCGTATTAGTTTCCCAAGATTTTACTACGCGAAACCTTTACATTATTCCCAACCTTTGCTGTCGTTTTTTTTCCTCACAAGTCCCTGCAAATAAATCAACAAGTTAACTGGGCTCATTTAATTTATCCAGCTGTTGTACGGAAGTGTGACATGCGCTAAAGACGAGGCTTTAAGTCTTAATGATATTCACAGACATAACACGCTCTGAAAGTTGGTATTGCCATTTGTCTCGCGTGAGATTATCTCAGTAGTTGGGAATACCGACAATATGTATACTCAGTTATCCGAGGGAGGGTTAAAAGGCTTCCAAATAGTTAAAAACCCATTTACCCCCTAGTAAATTATAGCTAAATTAAATTTATATCCAAGCTTTCATTACTATCCCTTATAATACTAAACGCTTTATAAAATGTCCTCCTTAAGTATTGCGGTACGATTTTTAATGTTTTTTGCACAAGTGTTAAAGTACCTGTTAAATTTGGTGGTCTCTATAGGCGACCTAAAAGGAGCCTGTGAGGCCTAAGTGACAAGATCACCACATTACCTAAGCAAAGTAGCGTACAAGGTGTGACTAGGTCAGTATAGCGTATATACCCACACCTAGAAAAGCTGTAACTAGAAAAAATGCCTTAAAATAAAACAAAAAAAGCTAAATACAATATAGCGACAAAATTATATTACCACTAAAAATTTAATAAATAAAAGTTTTATTATTTTTTATATTTTATTTAAAGCAATTTAAAAGCACTAAAATAATAAAATTGCTATAATAGTAAATTAAACCGCTATTATTTTTAAATTTTCAAACGATTTTTTTTTATAAAAAAAAAACTTTGCTGCTGCGGCCCGGAGCTAAAATTTATAAAAATATATCGCTTTTAAAAATTAAATTTTATAGCTTATAAAGCCGAAAACGCTAACCTTTAAAAATTATTTTTTAGCAAATTTAAATATCAAGTTTAACAAAGCTATAGTTACCAATTTTACCGTACTAGCCCGGGCGTTTTTTTAAGCTGCTAAATAAAAATTTAATGCTTTTTTAAAGCATTATAATTTTTACCGAATTAAAGTCGCTAAGCTTTTTAAATAAATGCAAAAAACTATATATTTAAATTATAAGCTTATTTATATGCGCGTTATTTAAACTATTAATTAATAATATAATAATTTTAAAAAGCTTGGTATTATAGCTTAAAAAATGCTTAGGTTTAAATATAAATATAAATATAAGCAATTTATAATAAATACCGCTAAAAACCTATTAAAAACTATATTAAATAATTAAACAAATAGCTTTATAAAATTTTTAAAATTTATTTGAAAAATATTAAAAATAAAAAAAAAATAAACGTTTTTAAGCTCATTATTAACTTAAATAAAGCTTTTTAGCATATATATTTAGCATAAGCTATTTTATATCGAAATATTAATAGCTAAGCTATTATAAATAACATTTTAAATTATTATATAATTATTATTAAATTTTGACAAAAATTTATGATATTAAACATATTATAACTTATTAAAAAAATCGTTAAAAAAAAGTTTTTTATATAATAAAGTTTACAAATAAACAAGCAAAAATAAGCAAGCTTAACAGCAATATAAACAAAAAGCGCTTATATTAAACTTGCCAAAAAAAACAAGCTTACAATAAACGGATAAATTTTTTTTAACAAAATTATTAGAAAAAAAAAAGCTTTTAAAATATTTTTAATAAGCGTTTTTACGCAAATATTAAAACAAAAGCTAAATAAGTTAACTTAAATATATTTAATTATATAATATATAATAAATATTATTTAATTGCGCTTTGTTAATATGCTTTTTTAAAGCTTCGCTTTAAAACTTAGCAAATAAATATTTAAGTCGAAAAAAAAGCAAAAATAAAAATAGCTAGCAAAAAAAACGTTTAACAAGCGGTAAAAAAAAGCGCAACAATAAAACCAAAAAAAAAAGGTTAAATTTAAAATCCCTGCTAAACACCAACTAAAAAATTAATTAATAAAACTTTTTATAGCGCATATAGCGAACTTTTTTTATATATTAAAAAAAATCGCTAAATTTTATATATTAAAAAATTGCGCTATAATAAATTTTAGGTTAAATATTTATATATTTAATTAAAAATAACAATTTTTAAATATAAAAAATGCTAATCAAAAAAATATAGTGCTCGCTAAAAACAATGTGTTTTTTATATAAAGCTGAAAAAAAATCAATATTAAAGCAATAAGCCTTAAAAGCTTTATTATATACTAGTTATATAATATAGCTTATTGCTTAAATATAATTATAAACTTAATATTTTTGCAAGTTTTAAATCGACTAAAAGTTTATTAAAATAATAAACTAAAATTTAATTAATTAAAATACCGATAAAAAAAACTTTTATATTTATTAACCTATATATATAAGCAATATATTATAAAACATTTATTTGTAAAAATTATTAAACAAGTTTTTTATATACAGCAAAATTTTTTAAACTTTTATATTAAAAAATCAAAGTTTAAAGCAAGCTTATATTGCTAGCATTAGCAGCTTGATTATATAAAGCTAAAACTTTTTAAACGGCTACTTTTTTATACCAAAAAAATAATAATTACTTTTTGCTTTAACAACAAAATTTAAACAGCTAAATATATAGCATATAGCAAATCAAAAGCTTGCTGTTATATAGTATAAAACGTTTGCTTAAAAGTTACCGAAGCAAAAAATCGATTAGCAATTAATTTTTATAAGTTTAACAATTTTTGCAACAATAGTAAAAAGCTTTAAAAAATTATGCTTGTTATAAACCGATATTTTAAATATATTTAAAATTATTATGCCGATAATAAACATGCTAGCATTATTTAAAAAACTTTTAAAAACTGCATTAAATATATTAATTTTTATTTTAAAGCTAAAATAAAAATAATAAAATATAATAATAAAATATTAAACACTAAATAAAATATTTTAAAGCTTGCTAATTATTTTTACCGCGTTTATAGCATTAAAATAAAGCTTTTTTTCCCGCATATATAAAATTTTAACGGTAGCGCTAAAAAAATAAAAGCTATTATTAAATATTAAGCGAGCTCGATAAAAAACGATTGCAAACTTTCGATTTTTTTATAGCTAAAAATAATACGAACAGCAATATATTTATATAACCGTACGCCAAAAAAAATAAACAAATAGCAAGTTTTTTACGAAAAATTTTACTTATATTTCGATAATTTATAAAATATAGTTAGCTATAAACAAAAGCTATTTATAGCATATTTGCAGGTATATAGCTATATAGCGTTTGCTATAATTATTAAAGCTAAATTATAAAAGAAAAAACGCCGAAAGCTTAACTTAAAAGCTTAAATAAAATATTTAATAAGCTATTAATTTATTAATACGTATTAAATTTAATTACTTTAAAAAAATCAAATTATTATTACTAAAAATGTTATTTTTAATAAAAACAATTTTTAAAACAATTTTTTTAAAATAAGCCGAAAAAAATACAAAGCGTTGCTAAACAAAATAAATTATTAAGCAGCCGCTAAAATAAATAAAAAAATAACTTAAAAACAAAAAAATAATAAGTTTTTTAATATAATATTTAAAAGTGCGGCTAAAAATATTAACAAAGCTAAAAACAAAAAAAATTTAAGCGAAAACAAGCTTATAAACTAAAACTAAAAAAAACTTAACAAAAATAATTATTTAATAACAAACTTAACGTTTAAGCTATAATTGCTAACGTTATTAAAGTTTTTAAAAGCAGCATTGCTAAATTTAATTATAGCTAGCTTAAAATGGTTAAGTTTAAGCTTAAAAAGCGATTTTTTTACACTTATAATACCAAATTACTTTAATTTAGCACTTATAAATTTTTTCTCTAAGTAAATAACTTGTTTTAATGCGGCAAAATTATATAAAAATACGCTAATTAACAAAAAAAACATTTTAAAAGCTAAGCATAATAAATTGCTAAAAACTTTTAAAAAATCTTATAATAATTAAGTATAGCTATTAAATTTTATTAAAAGCTTTGCTGCTAAAAAAAAAAAAGCCTTTAATAAAGCTTATTATATATTTTGTAACCGATCACAGCTATTAAATTTTAATAACGGTAAAACGGCAAACCATTACAGCAAAACATAGCTATTAAATTTCGAACACCTTGTTAATAAAAAAAAAAAAGCTTTTAAGCTAGCTAATAAACACTTAAAAGCTTAAAAAAATAACAAATATACACGTTAAAAAAAAAAGCCTTTAAATATACTAACAGGTATTTAAAAGCTTATTTATTTAAACTTTTTTTAAAAAAAAATATATATATATAAGCAAAACTTATTATTGCTGCTAAAGTAACACCGCGAGCTTAAAGCTCACCTATTAAAAAATCACTTTTAAAAAGCTAAACGTATTTATTTACAAAACTATAAAAAAATAAAAACTTAAAAAAAATTACTTAAAAGTTTGTTATAAAAAAATCTTACTTTAAATTATATATAAGTTTACATATATAAATTTAATAAGCATAAATACTATAAAAAAATAAAGCCCAGCTAATAATACAAAAAAATTAACAGTTTAACAACGGCAAAAAAAACACTTATGCTAATACTTTAGCAAATAAATTTTTTAAAACGTTAATAGCTATAGCAGCTAAATTTAACTTTAAACTAAAATAATATAACGCTATAAATATTTTTGTTAACGCTAAATTAAACAAAAAAATTTATATATAAATGCTACTTAGTTATTAAAAACCGAACATTATTTTTAAGCTATTGCAAATTTTATACAGGCTATAAAAGTTGCTTTTACTGTAGCAAAAAAATCTTTCCAAATTACTACAAAAAATAAAATTTTCACCGATATTTTACAAACCTTGCTGTTATTCCCGTTAAAAAGTGCTATTATTTATATACGTTAACAATATTATATTAGCTTACGATAAAAAAAACTAAAAAATAGCTAATAAAATAATTGTTAGCTTAAAATAACAATATAACTTAACCGGTAAAAATAATTTATAATAATTTTTAAAAATAAAAATAATTTAAAATTAAGCTAAACGATTATTATAGCTTTTTCAAGCTTTATATATTAAAGAAATCGCTAAAATACGAAATATTATTTTTACTATTTATATAAGCACGTTAATACAAGCGGAAAAGCTTTTCTCGTATAAAAAAAAAGCGTTACCGAAAAACATTTACTAGTACCAGCAAAAAACCGGCTTTATTTTATATACTGCAGTAATTACACGCTTAAATATAGCGTTTAAAGCTTTAAAATTAGCCCGATTTAATTATAACTTTTTTCCCGAGCACTATAAAGCAGCTAACAGGCTTTTTACTTATTTATTATTTATTTAAAAATATGCACTGCAATTTAAAAATAAAAACAATTTTATAATAGCTAGCGATATTTTTTTTGCAAATAATACGCTAAATAAAAAAAGCTTTTAAGCTTATGTTATAAAGCTTTTTAGAAAAATCATCGGATAGCAATTAAACAAATAAAATATAATTATTATTTTTATTATTAAAGTTAAACTTTTTGCTTTAGCATAAGCAGCTAAAAAAGCTATATATATAAACCGATTTATTAACAAGCTTAAAATTATATTAAAAAATTAACATATTTAAATACTATGTAATAATTAGCAAATTATAAGCTTAATTACTAAAAGAATAGCTTTGCTATATATTAAACTACATTACATTAATATTTATAACCACTAGCTGCGCTAAAAAGTTAAAAATAAAATTATTTTAGTAAAATATATATTTATTAACGATATAATCGCTAATAAATTAACAAAAGCTTTACTAACGCAAAAATAAAATATATTTTTTAATTAGCTTAAATTAATTAAGCTGTTAAAAAATAATAAAATAGCTTTAAGTTTATTTTTGCTTTTTAATAAGCTTAAAAACAAGCTAATTAATAAAAAGTTTTTTAAATAAATATTTAAAATATAAAAATTAAAAAATAAATTATAAGTTATAAATTATAAGCTTAATACAAAAATTATAAAAAGCAAAAATAAAAAACTTTTTAATTGTTTAAAAGCTATTTAAACTAAAAAAAATTACTAATTAATTATTTTAAAAAGCTATAAATTAATTATTTTAAAAAGCTTTAAGCTTGTTATTTAAATAGCTAAAGCTTATTTTTTTTTTTTTTTTTTTTTTTTAGCTAAGTTTAAAAGCGTGCAAATTATAATTTGCAGTGCTTAAATACGCGTTTAAAGCGCACTAGCGACAAAAATATCGCATAAAGCGCAAATAATACGGCAAATATTAACAAGCTTATTATTTATTAGCTAGCTAATATATAATATAGTTATAATAAATAAATAAATTTATAAAAGCTTATAAAAATGTTTTAAAGCATATTGCTAATAATAATTTTTATTTTTTATAGTTTTACAATATTTGCCGGTAAAGCAGCTTTAAAAAGCGTTTCGCATGCAGCGCAAGCAAAGCGTTTTTTTTTAAACTTTTAAAAAAGCCGGTTAGCTGCAACAGCAAAAACAAGCACGCAGGCTACCTGCTAAAACAAAAGCTAAAAACAAAGTGGCAGCAAAAGCGGCAGCAAAAGCAGCAGCGCACAACGGAAATACCGGCAGCAAAACAAGCAATATAATAATTATTTGCTTAAAAACAATAATAAAAATGCTAAATAAACTTAGCAAAAAATTATTTAGCAAAAATATAGCACTAATAGTAATAGCGCTAAAGCGCGCTTTATACAAAAATATAATAAAAGCAATAAAAGCACGAGCAATTAAAACGTAAACAAGCAAAAAGCGGCTAAAAAGCTTTATTACGATTAAGCGCAAGCGTAAACGCAGCAGCAAGCAAGCTAAAATATTTTTGTTGCTAAAAAATAAATTAAACGAGCTAGCAAATATATTAATACTATGCTATAAACTTTTGTAAGCAATATTTATAAAAAAAGCGCATATAATATAATAGCAGCAGCAATATATATAATTAAAACGTATTATTTTAAGTTAGCAATTTTTGCAACTAAACATAAAAAATTTTAAACTGTAAAATTATTATACCAAAAATAATTGTTTATATAATTTTAATTATTAATATATTAACATTAATTTTTTTTTGCGCATTTTGCAAAAGCGCATATATTTAAGCAAAATTTTAAACATTTGTAAAAATAATATTATTAAAATTAAAAAACATTAATAAACAAGCTTTTTATATATATTTATATAAATTTATATTTATTATTATAAAATATATTTACTAAGTTATATAGCAACAAATTATAAATATTATTTATGCGCTTTATATATATACGCATATAAATTGCTATTATTTTTAGCGCACTATAACAATACTAGTGCGCTATTTATATACGCGCATATAAAACGCTTTAAAAATAACTATGCTATATTTAAATTAACTTACTAAAATAATTTTACTTAAAAAAATGTGTTAAATTTAATAGTTTTTATAAGCAACTTAAAAAAAGCCTATAAAACTTAAATAACAAAATTATTACATTATTTAAGCAAAGTGGCATACAAAGTGTAACTAAGTTAATATAGCATATATATTTACATTTAAAAAAGCTATAACTAGAAAAAATGCCTTAAAATAAAACAAAAAAAGCCAGACATAATACAGCGATAAAATCACACTACCACTGAAAATCTAACAGTACTTAATGTAGCTAAAAATAGCGCATCACTGTTACCATGCTGTTTGTCATTAAACAGCGGGGAGCTACTAGGTAGGTGATTATTTAAATGCAACAAAGCAAGCTATAAATATTGCTGGGTGTGCAAACAGTTAAGAGTATATATATAAAAATAACCGGAGTATAGCTAGGGACCACCTTTATCCCGTTTTTTTTTTTATTTATAGGCCCTTTAATTCAAGCTAAATTAGCTACGGCCACTACTCACACAATACTATGTTAAATCCAGCACTCTTTATCTCGTTAATCAAGTGAGCTGCCCTGTTTAAGTTTTAAAACACGACTACTTAAGCAGGGTAACTATGGTTATGTCCGTGATATAAAGTCATGTTTTATTCTTTACCGATATTTTCAAAGTATTGTGCATAAGCCCTATAGGGCGGATTTTAGGAGTTACACCTTTGGTGCTGCTTATCAGTAAATGTGGAGTAAGGTACACTTTAACCTTTGACTATAAGTATCACCGATATCCCCTAGGTTTTTAACCGTTTAAATAACTTTTAAACATTTTAAATATAATTTATATTTGCTATTATATATATATGTTTTTATTTTTTTAACAAGTTATAAGCCCGGAATAATTTATTTATGTTGTTTTTAATTTAAATAATGAATAATAATTGTTTTTTAACTTTTTTTAAAGTTATTTTTCCGAGATTATAATTTTTTAATTAAATTTGCTATTAAACAATATATACGATAATTTTTAAAGCTAAAACGGCATTTTTAAAAATTAAAATAATTTATAATAAATATAACATTTATATATAGCAAATTTTTTAATTAATAAAAACTTTGCAAAAATTATTAACTTTTTATAAAAGTAATTTTAACTTTAATTCGTTAATTTTTATATTTAAAAAAAATTAAAGCTAATTTAAAATGTTAGCAATTAATTTAGCTACCGATTTTTAGCTTCAGTTATTTTTTTTTTATTATTTAAGCTATAAATTTTTAGTGCGTTAGCCGCTTTAAAAAAAATTTTATGTTTGCTAACGCAATTTTTTTAAGTATTTTATTTTATTTAACCTTTTTTTTTAAAACAAAATAAGCATTAATAAATTTATAAAGTAAAAAAAATATATTTTTAAATATATAATATTTATTTAAGCTTAAGCTTTTTTTCCGACTTATTTTTTTTAAATTTTTTTGCAAAAATAATTTTTTTTATTTTACGAATAAATTGCTTACATTTTTACTTAATTTATTTGCAAATAATTTTAAAAGTAAATTTTTGCTTTTTAATAATTATTTATTTTATAATTTTTTACCAATTTTTTTTTTAATTTTATTTTTTTTTTATTTTTAAATAATTTTAATTTTTATAGTTTTAAAATTATTACATAAAAAAATTTACTTTTACTATTTATTAACATTTTTTTTTATTAACAATAATTTTTTTAGTAAAAATTTTAACATTTGCTTTAATAAACGTTTTAGCGCTTTTTTTATAAATAGCGGTACTTTTACAAATTATTTTAGCACTGCAAAAAATTATTGTTTTTTGCGCTATTATTATTTTTTGTACTGTTTTTTAAGCTATTATATTAATGCTTTTACTAGTTATACCAGTATTTTTAGCAAATTAACTTTTTAAAAAAATATTAAAGCAAAAAGCAAAAAAACTTTTGCTGCTATTTAACTTAAACCTTAAGTTATTTGCTGTTAAAAATTATATTAAGCAAAAAATTTAACGCAGTTAAAATAGCTAAAAAAATAATTTTTTTAGCGTTAATTATTATAATAAACTTTTTTAAAAATTATATTAAATTTGTAAAAAAAATAACTAATTATTTAGCAATAATAAAATGCAAACAATTTTTATTTAAAAAATTTTAAGCAAAAATTTTGCTTTAACGCAACAGCAAAAACAACAATATATACGCAATAAAAATTAAAAACTAGAAAAAAAACAAAAAAAAGCTTATATAGTAATTTAAAACAAATTAAACTTTAATATAAAAGCGGCAGTTTTGCTTACTAACAAAACGTTTTATAATATTATTATTTTAATATAAAACAAAATTTTTATTTTTAAATTTTATAGCAATACTATTTTTTAATTTTTAATACAGCAATAAAATAATATTACTTTAAAATCGTATAAAAATAATATAACAAAATTATTAATTAAATTCCGAAAAATTTAAAACAAATTTTTAAAATTTAATACTCAATATATTATTATAAAGTTTATTTTTATTAATAAATTTTTTATTTTATTTAAACCGGCGTACAACATATTTTTTACCGCTTTTTTTTAATATAACGATATTATTTTTATTTGCAATGCAAATAAAACTATTTTATAAAAAGCTATTATTTTTAAAAAAGCAGTAATAATTGCTAAAAAAAAGCAATAAAATTAAAAGCTTAAAAGCAACGTTAATTTTTTTGCTACAAAATATTTTAAATATATATACTGCAATAAAAATTATTTATTAAATTATTGCTATAAAAATTTTTTTTACCTAGTTTTTAAAAGCTATAAAAATAACAAAAAAAACAAAAATAATAATAATAATAATAATAAAAAGCGTTATTAAAAAAATTAAAATTAAAATTTTAATAAAACTGCTAAAATATTAAACGTTTTTTATATAGCAACAAATGCAAATGTTAAAACGTTTAATTTTGTTTTTATAAATTTTTTTTTTACAGCAAAAATTTTATTGCTTTTAGCACTTAAAACCAGCTTTTTAATTACTATATTTCGTATTAACGTTAACTTTATTTTAGCGCCCGAGGCCTCGCTAACAACTATTATTTTTAACATTTTTAAACTTTTTTTTAATATTTTAAAAAAAATTTGCATAGCTAATATTTTAACAAAATTTAACCTAATAAACTTTAGCAACCTAACAAGCAAATTTTTTACTAAAAAATTTGAGTTAACAATAGCTTTAAATATAAATTGCAGTTAGTATTTTTTTTGCGATTAAAATAGCTTTTTTAACACGAAAAAATATACCGGTTTTAAAACTTTAAAAATAAAAAAAAAATGGTCGTACCGAAATTAATCGGCAACTATATAGTTAAATTAATAGTTAACAAGCAAAAAAAGCATACCATTTTTTACAACGTTGCTTATTACTTTAAAAAAATATTAACTTTATTTTTGTTTTTTAGCTTTTTAAAAAAAGTGCTAAATTTTTTTTTTTGTTGCGATAAAACTTTTAAAGCTAAAAATAAAAACTGTTTTATAACGGCTAAAACTGCCGGCAGCTTATATTTAATTAATATTTTTAATAGCAATATAAATATTACGGCTTTTAATATTAGCCTTTACGTTTATTTTTTTTTAACCTTAAAATGCAAGTGTGATACAAATAATTTAAACACCTAAAAGATTAAAATTTAAAAAACCTAATAAATTACTTTATTAAAATACTTTTTATTTTAAAATATTACTTTTGCAAAATATATATTAAAAAATAAATAAAAAAAACTTTTTATAAATTATTTTTATAAAAAAATATATAAAAGTTAAAATTTTTATACGTTAATTTTACCGGTATATTTATTAGCAAAAACTAAATTATAAAATATAACAGTTTAACGCAATAAATTATTATTTGTAACGATTTTTTTTAAAATAACTTGGGTTTATTTTGTAAAGTTTACTGCAGATTTTTTTGCATTGTTTAAAACTTTTTTAAAAAAAACGATTTAAACAAAAGTGCTACACATTTACTTTAAATTAAAAATTTACGTTTATTAAATATAAACTTAAAGCTTTATATTAAAATAAAAATATAATATTATTTATTTTTGCCGTTAATTAATATTCACAAAACAATATTGCAAAAAAAACTATAAGCGTTTTAAAAAACATTATTTGTTAACTGCTAATTATAGCTATTAAAGCTAAAGTTAAACTTTATTACTAGTTTATATTAATACGCACTGCTATTTATTTTAAAAACTTATATCCTGTTAAAAAATTAAACAAAACGCTTTATAAAATATGGTATAAAACTTTTTTAAACCTAATATATCTCTAAATTATTAAAAACTTTAGTTATTACTTTTTTAAAAAAAAACATTTATTTTTAATGTTAAAATAAAATAATGCACTATGCTTAGTTATTAAAATAAAAGCACTACAAATTATTTGGTGCTTTTTAAGTTTAAAAAAATAATTTATATAAATAATATTACATTTAAAAAACAACGCATTTATATTTTTATCGAGAACTAAAAATTTATACAAAGCATTGCATATTTCACTACAAATATAACTAGGCTTATTATTAAAAGCACTAAAAATGCTGCTAAAAAAATATTATTAAGCGAATTAAATTTTAAACCTTAACAATGATTAAAACAAATGCTAACATTGTTTTTAACGAAAACGCTAAATTATTTGCTTTAAAAAAATTTTTTTATATATTATTTTAAGCGTATATGCAGCAGCGCATTTATAATATTTTCAAAACAAAACATTTTGCCGCAGTTTAGCAAAACTTTTTCGAAAAACCTTAAAAACTCCGCTAACAATAGCGCTAAATGAAGCCTTAAAACTTTTATATACACTTTTAATACGTTTAATAACAAAAATAAAAACTATATTATAGTAATGCCGCCGCTTTTTAAAACACAAAAAAATTACTTTAATTTTCGTTTTAAAGTAATAAATAAACTTTTATACCAATACTTAGCTGCTAATTTAAAGCATAAAAAAGCTTTAAATTAAATTAACTTTAATTTTTTTTAAGTAATAATATTTTTAATAAGCGTTGCCTATGCTTTATTTATTAAAGCTATAACCAAGCTTACAATAATTAAGCAAGCTAAAAATAATATATATTGGTATAACTAGTATAAAGCTATAAAAAGTAAATATAAATTACTAATTAATAATAAAACGTAAAAGCTTTATAAATTGCCGAAAAAACGCAAAGGTTATTTAAAAAATAAATATTTAAGCTAAAACGAAAACTTAACAAATTAATTGCTTAATATAAAACTTGCTTTATAGTTAAAAGCTTTAAATAAATAAAAAACTTAAATTATAACAAAATTTTTGCTTTTATTGTTAAACCTATAAGTTATAAAGCAATATTTACTATTGCAGCTGCTTTAAATTTTAAACTAAAACAAATAAACATAAAAACAGCGTTTTTTTACAGATTAATCGACGAAAAAATTTATATTAAACAGCTTAATAAACTTATAAATAAAACCAGCAAAGTTTGCTAATTACTAAAAGTTTTTTACGGCTTAAAGCAGGCATTTAAAATCTAGTATAAAACTTTGGCCACTTTTTTAAAAAAAATTAAGCTTTGTTTTTTTAAACGCTAACATTAAAATATTTGCTAAAAAACATATTTATATTGTTATTTATATAAACGATTTTTTTATTGCTGTTTTTTTATAAAAGAAATCAATAAAATAAAAACCGCTTTATATAACAAATTTAATATAACAAATTTAAACTTTTGCTTTTATTATTTAAATATAATAGTTAAAAAAAATTAAGCAAACTAAATAATTTATTTTAGGCAAAATATATATATAAAAAAAGTTTTATAAAAATTTAACTTTTAAAAAGCCAAGCTTAAAAATGTTTCAATAAAAATAAAAGCGTTTAAGCTTTTATTAACGAACTATATAGCCACGCTAAAAAATAAAGCCTGGTATATAAACGTTATTAGCTTTTTAATATATGCTATGCTTGGTATTAAACCAAACATTGTTTTTGCTGTTTTTTTTTTGCAGCCGCTTTATAGCAAAGCTTAATAAAGCTTATAGGTCGGCAATCGGTTAAATTTTTAAATATTTTAAAAAACCAGTAAACATAAAATTAATATACCGCAAAAAACTTTAAAACTTAACAAGCTATACCAATACAAACTATATTAGCGATAAAAATATTTATAAGTTTATTTTAAGCTATATTTTTAATATGAGCAGCAAAGTTTTTAATTAAAGTTTTAAGCGGCAAGCTACCGTATTATTGTTTTTTTGCAAAGCAAAATATATTAAGCAAATATAAATTACTAAAAAAATTATTTAGCTAAAATTACTGCTTAAAAAACTAAATTTTACTTAAAAAATAAACATTATAATTATTTATAAAAATAATTAAAAAGTTAAAGCTTTAGCGAATAATTTTTTATATTATATTAACACTAAGCATATTACTATATAGCTAAAATTTATTTATAAACGATAAGCTGTTAATAATATTAAGCTGCAGTATATTTTTACTAATTAACAAGTTATTAATAAATTAATTAAAATATTAATTAAAAATAAGTTTTTTGTTTTTTGTAATGTTTTAAGCTTAAAATAAATAAAAGTTTTTGCAAAGTTTTTTTTTATTATTTTAAATATTATTACTTTATAGTTTAAATAAACTTATTATTTTTTTATGCACTTAAGCATATATATTAAAGCTTAATAGCAATAAATATATTTATTTGCTTGCTAAAATATAACGTTGCTAAAATTACGTGATTAAAAGTAAGGTATTTTTTTTACCGCTATAATTATTATAAACTTTAAATTAATAAATTTAGCGCTTTAAATATATTAAGCAATTTTATATATTAAAAATTAATTTAACTATTTTTATTTACGTTAAAACAATTTTTAGTAAAAATTTTTATTATTAGCAATTTATTTTATAGCGTTAAATTTAATCGGATTTTTTAAAAAATTGCTGCTAAATTTAAAATTTACTAAAAATTAACTAGCTTAACACCTAAAATAATATTAAAATATTTTAAATATATTTTATATTTATTTTAAATTAATTTTGTTTAATTGTTTTAGCGAAAAAAAAAATTAAAAAGCTAGCGAAGCAATGCTTAACATATATATTCAAAATATTTTTAGCACTTTTTATAACTGCTGCAAAAATAGCAAAAAAACCTGGCTAAAATTTTTTTACGTTTTAACTAGCACGCTTTTGCAGTAGTTATTATAGCTAACCCAGCCGGGGGTAAAATTGCAATATTTTAAAACTACAACCCCGTTAATAACGTAACGACCGGATTACGCGCAAAAAATATCCTTTAAAGCAAACAACGCGTTTTTGCAAATATACTATTTAAAAAGGTGCAAAAACTTATAATATAATATAATATTAACAATTTTATAAATAAATAAAACTTGTGTTTGTTATATAATATATTATAAATTTATTGATAAATTATTATAAAAAATTAGCAGTTTTAAAAACCTAACAATTTTTGCATAGAAAATTATATAGTTTTTGCTAAATAATATTTGTTTTTTTTGCTTTGCGTGATTTTTACGTTATTGTGCTTATATAGCTTGTTTTTTTTTTTTTTTTTTTTTACAAAAGTTTTATTATAAATTTTTAATTGTGCTAGTAATTTTAAATAAAATTTTATTTAAAAATTAAAAACAAGCAACTTTTAAACTTTTATAATAATTTTTTATAAAAAAACTTATTTTAAAGTGCAAAAAAAAAAAATTAATTAATATTTTAACTTTAATTTTGCTTATATTTTTAATTTTATTTAAACGTTGCAAAATTATTATTTTTATTTTTGCTAAAAAGTTTTTTATAATATATTATATTAGCTTTATTAAAGCAATATATAAGCTTAAAGTAAATAAAAGTGTTAATAAATATAAAATAAAATACACTTTAATTTTTAATTATAAATATTATTAATATTTTTTAAATTTTTAACCGTTTAAATAACTTTTAAATATTTTAAATATAATTTATATTTATTATTATATATATATATCCCCACTTTTTTTAACACTGTTTAGTTTTTATTATTATATTTAATTAATTGTAAAGCTTAAAACGGCTAACCTAAGCCTTGTTTTACTTTACCTTTTCGGCAGGCTAGTTTTTTGCTACGATTAAATAAACAGCTGTGTAAACTCTCTCGTTTGTTAAACAGCTCAAATGTAAATCACTGTGCAGCTTAGGTAAACGTTAGCACTGAAATCAGCACGTCTAATCACATAAGCAAACCACTCGGTACATTACCACTGTGCGCTTATCCCCTTAGCACGAATACATACAAAGTGGTAAAATACAAAAGTATAATTATAAATAAACAAGTTAAATACTGTTCACATTTTTTTTTTTTTTATATTGGGGTTTTTGTTTATTAATACTTTATTTCCGCATTTACTCGACTTTATTAGCCTTTGACCAAAAAACTTATCATTACGAACACTTCCACTTAAAAGGCGAAACTATAATGAGAACGTCAGTTATAACGAGAAGCCTATAATTCTGAAATATTTGCTCTGCAATATTTTAGGCAGTTTAACAGCCCTGTAAATCACTAATAAATCCTTTTTTAAATAAGGTAAACTATGGTATCACGGCCCACTTTATTGCGGACCACCTAAAACTAAAAAAAGCTAAAATTATAAACCCTTGTTATAAAAGTGAATATATTAGCTAAAAATAACTAGTTTAAAAATTTAAGCTTAGTTTTAAATAAATTTATAAAAATAAAATAAAATAATTATTTTTTAAACATTAATATAAAAATAAAAAAAATAGTTAAAAATAAACTAGTTTAAATTTTAATTATATTATTTATAAAAGAAAATAAAAAAACATAAAAAAATATTTTATTTAAAAATAGCTTTATAATTACTAAATATATATTTAAAAAAATTTGAAAAATTTATTATTAATATTTTTATATAATATATTATATAAATAAATAAATTATTTAATTAATTTAGTTATTTTTTAAATATTTTTACTTTTTAATATTTAAACGCGTTTTTTTTAGTAATTAAATGTGCAATTTTTTTCGCAAAACGTTCGCATTAATTTTGCTATTATTGCGATTTAAAAAAACATGCGTTTTTTTATTTAAAAAATTATTAATTATTATTAAATCTTTTATTTAATATTTTATAACTAATATAACAGCAAAATATATTTATAAATAAAAATTTGTAAAAATTAAAAAATAAATTATTATTAATAAAATAATTAATTTAAATTTATAAATATTTTTTTAGCTTTAAAATATAAAAAAATAGCTAATATTTTTTATATAAATATAACGCAATTTTAATTAGCAAAAATTAAGCTTTAAATTACATATATTGTTGTTTTAAATTAAAAATGCGTTTTAATAATAAAAATAATTATTAAAAGATTTTTTGCAAAAATTTTAATATATATTATAAATAATTTTAAATAATAGCAAATAAACTTATTAATATATTATATAAATAAATTGTTTACTTAATTAATTTAATTATTTTTTAATATAGTTATAAATAATTAAAATAAATTAATTAAAATCCGGTTTTTTATTGCTATTTATATTTATTTTATATATATACGCTTTATATCCGGTGTTATTATATATATTATAACGTTAAAAATTGCTTTAAGCTTTTTTTGCAAAATGTTTATTTTTTTTTA
Organism: Xylaria venustula; assembly: GCA_022578775.1. Classification (NCBI taxonomy): domain Eukaryota; kingdom Fungi; phylum Ascomycota; class Sordariomycetes; order Xylariales; family Xylariaceae; genus Xylaria; species Xylaria venustula. The sequence goes on from MU389483.1 coordinate 57,342, forward strand.
ATTATTATATGTAACGAACCTTAAGTTCGTATAAGCGTAGTATAATTAGAGCTCCCGTAAAAAATTGTGCCAGGTAATAACCAAGAAAATTATCGTAACGTTAGGTGAAAATTACACTAAAGTCGTTAGGAATATTTTTATATAATTATTTTAAAAAGTCGCTATATATTTAAATTAAATTATAAAATAAAAACTAATTAGTTATATAAAAAATGCTTATTATTATATAAACCGTTTTTTTTTACCGCATTTATTAATATTAAGTACTAATTATTTAACCAGCTTAATAAACTTAATTTTTTAAGCTTTTTAAGTTTTTTAAGTTTATTTAGCTTACCTGGCTTAACTTTTTAAGCTTACTAAGTTTTATAAGCTTATTATATAACCTGTGCCTTATATATTACTTAGGCCCGGAGCTTTTTAAAGTTAACTTTTGGCTTTTTAACTAGCCGATTTATTTGTTAATTTATAACATTATCTTTTAATTTTCCGTGTTATTGCTTTTAATAACAAATATTGGCGCGCTTGTTTTTAGTAAGTTTTTTTTTTTTTTTTTTTTTTTTTTTTTTTTTTTTTTTAAAATTTTTTTTTTTTTTTTTTTTTTTTTTTTTTTTTTTTTTTTTTTAGCATATATATATATACACATATTTTTATGTGTATGCTTGGTTATTTTTTATGCGATATATATTAATTAATTTTAGCCGTTATATCGTTGTTATTGCTGCTACTATTACTGCCGTAATTGCAGCAGCAATAATAATAGCAATAATAATAACATTAGCAACAGCAGCAGCAATAATAGCAATAGCAGCAGCATTATTATTACTACGTATAAATTGTTTGTTAATCTGTATAAATTTATTTGCTAACGTTTTATAGTATAGTTGTTTTTATTATTTTTGCTAGTTTTGCCGGTTATATTGTTTATATTGCTAAACCGGGTTATTTATATTTAATTTTGCTAATAAATTAACTTAATAATTATTAGTTAATATAATTGCTTTGCATTAATATATATTTGCGCGTTTTTTAAAATTATTTGCACGTGTGCTAACTGTTATTTTTAGCGTGAAAAGGTAAATGCGGCCGCGCTACTCAGCGTAAATATTAACATTTGCATTTATATAAATAATAATATTTGCAAAATAATTGCGCAAATTATTTGGCGCAAAAGTTATTTTTGCGCTATTTTTATTTAAAGCCGCGGCTAAAATTGCTTATTTTGCGCTAATAAATGCGGTTTCGGGCATAAAAGCAGCGCGTTGTTTTAGCAATATCGTTAGTTTTTAAATGTTTAACAAAAAGCATGTAAATCATATATATAAGCATTAAGCGGCAATTAATATATACATTATTAATAAATAGCTAGCAAAAAAAAAATTTCAAGTTTTATACGTTTATAAAAAAAAAAAAAAAAAAAAAAAAAAAAAAAAAAAAGTTTTAAATAATTTTTTTTTTTTTTTTTTTTTTTATAAAATTTTTTTGGGTTTTTTTTTTTTTTTTTTTTTTATAGTGTAATATATAATTTTATAAATACAATATAATTTATAACAATAAAAAATAATTGTTATTTCGTGTATATTTTTTATTTTTTTTTGTTTTGTTGCGCATAATATTGCTAAATAAAATTTATAAATATTTTTACTTGTACGTTTAGCTTATTTATTAATACCAAAGTTTTTAAAGCTATATTTAAAATATATTTAGTAAACGTATCGGCTGGGTTATTTTTTCCGTTAATTTATTATATTTTAAAAAAAAATTTTTTTATATAATTTTCGCAGTAATATAATATTTATTATAAATTATTTTTTTTAAATAGTGTTTAGTTTAATTAAGCAGTTATATAGCAATTTTAAGTTTAAATATAATATAGCTAAAATAAAAAACTTGCTTGATATAATTATAATTTTTTAAATAATTATATAAAAAGCTATCGCACTATTAAAATTATTAACTATATTATATAGTTTGCTAACTAATATATTTTAAATAATTTATTTGCATTTGTTAAAATTTTAATATATAATATTGTTTTTAATTTTAAAGCTTGTGCTTAATTTTATATAGTGTTTAATTGCTAATACGATAATAAATTTTAGCTGCAAATTTATGTTTGCATTATTAGCAAATAAACTATTTATAAAAATAAACAGTTTTATACGTTAAAAGTTTAAAAATATAAAAATTAAATTTTTGTTTAAATTGTTTATTTGCTATTTAATTTTTTGGTTTAATATTTATACGTTATTTGTTATAAAATTGGTAATTTATGCTGCTGCCGATAAGTTGTATGCAGTTTTTAGCTAGCAAATATTATTAATATATGTTTTTCGTACGCGTTAAAAAATATATTGTTATGCAAAATTAGTTATATATGTATTAATTTTAGCTAGCTAGTTAGCTTGTTTTTTTTATATTAAAATAATATTTTTGTTAAGTAGCAAAATAACTTAGCTATTGTTAAACTTAATTAAATGGTTAACTTGTAAAGTTTTTTTTAGTTTTATATAAAAGCCAGCTTTTTAAAGTTTATTTTTTTTTTTTGCTAAAAAATTTACTATAATAAAACTAAAGGTATTATTTATTTATAATTTAATAATGCTAAAGTTTTTTTGTTTGCTATATAAAATAAAAAAATATAAGTTATATATTAAAACAATTATTTTTAGTTTTTTGCAATAATATTAGTAATATATTTTAAATTAATAAAGTTTTAATTTTGCTAAGCTATATAATAACTGTATAATTTACAAAATAGTATTATTAAAATATTTTAGCTTTAGTTTTAAAAATAATCGTGCGAAAATTTTTTGGCTAGTTTGTTTTTAAATTGCACATATGCTTAAATTATATTTTTTAATTTTTTTTTATTTTAAAGTGTTGCACGAGTAAAAAGCTTAGTGCTAAAATAAATCGCTGGCTTATTTGTTAAATTATTGGTAACTAAATAAACACTGTTTTTTTTTTGGTATTATTATAGCTTTATATAATTAACCTTGATTTTTTATATAGCTTAGTTATTTTGCTTTTAATTTTTTATACAAAATAAAATTTAAAAATATAAATGCTATTATATTTTGCTAAGTTATATTTTACAAATTAAAATATTTTTTGTATAACAAAGTTATTAATTTTAATAGCGTTTAATTTTTTAAAAAGTATTTTAAGCGTATTAATAATATTATTTTTATATAGTTTAACAGCTAAAGTATAGCTTTGCTTTTTTTTAGCGGTTAAAAATTAATAACTTAAGTGTTATATAAAAGCATTATAAAATGTTGCAGCTTTGCGAAAGCATTTTTTTTTTTTTTTGCACAGTTAAAAGTTAAGCAAATTATATGTTATTTAGCGTTTTACTGGTGTTTTTTTTCTAGTGTTTTTTTACGTGCGATAATATAGCTTAATTTGCATACATTTAAATTAAATAAAGTTATTAATTAAATTAATAACAATATTTAATTTTTTAATAAACTAAATTTTATATAGTTTATTTTTTTTTTTTTTTGCTATATTAATATTTTATTTTAAAATAGTAAAAATAAAATGTTATATATAATAAAGCTATTATACTAGTTTATTGCGCAGTTAATTTTAATTTTAACTTTTTTTTATAACATTTTTATAGCTTTTTTAATTACTTTTGCTTATTGCACGATATTTAACAAAAAAAGTAAATTTTAATTAATTTTAAAATATGCTTTAAATATAAAAAGTATAAAAATTAAATTATTTAAGTTTGCAATATTGTTTAGTGCTTTTATTGCTATTTGTAAAATTAATTTTTATTTTATGCAATTATTAAGTTTTGCTTTTAAAATATTATATATGCGGCATAACGGTCCGTAAATTTTTTTTATTTTGCTAATAGCTTAATATGCTTTTACCGGCATCGCATAATACTAAGTGCTTATAATTTTGGCTTAATTTTTAAACTTTTTAAACATAAAGTTTATATTTAAATTATATATAATATAATTAAAAAAGCTTTGGTAAACATTAATTTAATATTTGCATAGTGCTTTTTAAATATTTTGTGCGCTTATAAATTTTAAAAATATTACTGCTTGGAAAAATATAGTTATATCGATTATATATAACATTTGTTTGTTATTTATTTATATAGCATTAATAATTATTTTATAGTTAAAATTACAATTATTTTTAATTAAAAATTTAAACTTTTTAAATATTTAGTTGTACGTTTAGCAATAATAGCAAAATTTTTAAATTTTTTTTAAAATTATATAATTAATTTTATGCTTTGCATAATTTAACATAATATAAAATCTTTTTATATATAGGTGTTTAAACCGTCGATATAGCCGGTATAACTTTGTTTCGGTAAAATAAATTCCAGCTTTATATAGTTTTGTGTTAAAAAATAAGTGCTTTTATTTGTATACAATTGGTATAATTTGGCTATTTTTACGTATAATAATATTTTTAGTGTTGTTATAATATATTTAAACTTAGTTTGCGTTTTTTAGCGAAAACAAAAATAGTGTAAAGCTTTTTAATATATAATAAATTGTTTATCCGTACGGTGCTAATAAATGTAATAGTATTATTGCTACCGAAGTAAATATATGTAATTCTAGAGTTTTAATTAATTTTCGTGCAAAAATATATTTTAAAATATGTTTTTAACTGCGCTTTGCTTACTGTTAAATAGTTTAAAGCGCTAATATTTTATAATTTTTTTTGGTATTCCGTACGGTATTGGTCGCTTAATATAAACTAGTTTAAAAAATATTTATTTTGTATTTTTAAATATTTTCTTTAGTTGTACTGTAAATAAACGCATTGTTTATAAAAAATTAAGTAAACTGTTTGCCGAATTTTTTATTTATATTATTTTAACTATTGTTTGTTTTAAAGTATTTTTTACATTTTATTAAATATATAAAAAATTTGTTTAGTATTAATAATATATTGTAAATTATTTTATGCAAATTAAAATATTAGTTTTTTATATATGCTTATTTTTAAAGTATATATTTATTTAATTAACATTTTTTTTTTTAGCATATAAAATATTTTTTGTTTGTGCAAATATTATTTTTACCAGTTTTTTAAATTTAAAAATTGCTCCGGTATATATTTAGTTAGCCTAGGTGTTATGCAAAAAATTTTAGTTTAAATAATTTTTTCGTATAGTTGTTTTAGTTATATTTTTAGTCCGTAAAATAAACATTATAATTATTTTAAAAATAATATTTTATTAAAATATTTGTTATAACTTTAAAGCATATTTTTAAGTTAGCAAAAAAGCTTTTGCATAAAAGCTTTTGCAAAATTAACGCTATATTAAATTTAAAAACTTTATAATATATTTTTGCAACTATTATATTAAGCTAAATTTTTTTATAATAGCTAGCACTTAGTGCACGTTAAGCTTTTGCAAGCTTGTTAATTATAAGCTTTAATATTTTATGCGGTACTAAGTTTAGGTTTTTTTTTTTTATTTATGCAAAAATAATAATAGTTTAGTCGGCTTAATAATAATTATAATTAATATTGGTGTTAAAATAAATATTTAACGTGCGATAAATTTTATACTATGTTTTGTTTAAACCGATGTAATATATATAATAGTTTTTTGCGCAAGGTTAAAAAATTATAAAAAAAATAATATAATATTAGCTCTTTAAAATTTTAAGCCTTTAGCAAATATTTATAAACAGGTATACTTTATTATATAATAAATTATATAGTTTTTTTAAAATAATTGCGTTTTTGTTTCCAGGTTTTTTTAAAAAAGCGCATATTTTTCCGGTAAAATAACTTTGTTACGTATATTTTTTACTAAAAATAAGTTTAATATAAAATTGTTAGCAACTACTTTTAATGTTATATATATAAAAGCTTATTTTTTTAATGTTTAAAAAAATAATAAAAAACAGTATATTTATATACTGGTTAAAAATTTAGTTTATGCTTTGCTTTTGTTTAAAAATATAGCCGTTTAAATATATTTTTTTATTTAATAAACTGTTATATATAGCTTTATATATATAAGTTTTAAGCGTACAAAATGTTTTAAATTTAAAAAAAGCGTTTTAGCATAAGTAAAAATTATAAAGTTTTTAACCGTATATTAAGTTAAAAATTAAATGATTTATTAAGCTGGTCGTTTAGTTACTTTGTAGCTAAAAAAGTTTTATTAAAAATATTTTATAGTTGTTAGCTAGGTGTAAAAAATGCAAACTTTTTTTTCCGTACAGAAAAAATGTTTATTGCTAGTAATTTTTTTAATTTTTATAAACCTAGCTTAACTTTGTTTTATAAAATTTGTGCGAAGTATAATATTTTTAAGTTATTGCTTTGTTTTAGTTATACGTTTTATTTTTCTAAAGCTTAAAATAAATTTTTGCTAAATAATCGTTTAATTTGTTTAAAATATTTGTTTATTTAATTGTAAAAGTTTTTTTTAAATGTTTAAAAAGCATTTTTAAATGTATAGTTTAGCTTTTTATATAATTAAATTTGTTAAAAAACCTATATGTTTAACTGTTTTAAGCTTGCATAAAATAAATCTAGGTTGTTATCCGTAAAATTTAAGTTAACTATTTTTTGTGTGGTAGTTAAGGTAATTTCTCATTTTTCGGCAAGTTTATTGTATATATTTCTGGTATATTTGTTTTTATTGGAGTTTTTTTAGCCAAATAGTGCTTGTTTTTTTTGTGCAGTATGTTTTAAGGCGTAAAAAATATTTAAATTGCTTAGTTCGTGCAATATTTCCTTTTAGATAGCTTTATTTATTTGCTTTGTTTAGCTTTTAATTTGGCAAATAAAGTTTAACATAGTATAAAATGCACATTATTGCTAAATTTATTGTGCAAAATAAAACAAAATTTTAGTTAGCTTTGTTTATACAGTAATTAGTTTAACAATTTTTTTAGCTTTTTGTAATTAAGCTTAAAAGTTATTTAAAAAAAGCAAAAGTGCGATATAAAAGGTTTATTTAACCGTAGTATAACTTATACAAAAAAGTTAAATTTACTTAAGCTTTATTTTTACTTTAGCTAATTTGTAATATATCTCGCAACCACTAATTAATATTAAATAAGCTCGGTACGATCGTACGTATAAAATAAAATAAAGTAAACTATTTTATATTTATTTATATTTATTTATTTAAAAAGTAAAAAAAACTTCGTGCGCAGCAAAGTTTTCACCTAGGTGAAAACTCTAGCTAGCGCACAACGCTTTTTTAAAAGGAATAACAAATCCCCTTTAATGTTACATGCCATCTATAGCACGTGCGATATACGTAAAAAATATAGCTAACACCAGTTAATTTAACAACAGTTTTTTTTAAAATTATTTTGTTATTATATACAATTAAATTTTTATTAACGGTTATAAATAAATAAAAGTTATTTTTAAGCTTTGTTAATATATTTAACCGCTTAATAATTTATAAAAAAATAAAATTTACTTAAGCTTTTATATTTATAAAGGTTTATAATTTATTTTTTTAATATATTAAATTAATTTTAATATATTTATTTTTGTTAGCTATTATAGCATAAAGTATTTTTAGCTTTTAAATTAATTATTAATTTGTTATAATTATTTTTGGTTATTTTTTAATTTTTTAACCGTTTTTGCTTGCATTAATATTTTATTTATTTGGTATTAAGTTTTAATTGCTTTAATTAATATTAAAAATTATAAAATTGTAATTTTGTTGTTATAATATTTTAATATTGCTTGTATTATTAATTTAAAATTTATTTTAATAGTTTGTTTTTTTAAACGTAAATTAATTTGGCTTAATTTATATTGCGCGTTTTTTAAATTTTTTTAATTTTATAACTTTTGCTTAAATATATATTTTGCACGCATTGTTATAATATTGTTTTTAATTTATAATTTATAATATATATTTTATTAGCTATTATAAATTTATTTTAAATATTGCAAACTTGTTTTAATTTTAATAAATAATTATTATTTTTTTATATTACTTTTGTAATAAAATTGCTATAGTGCGTTATTATTTATTTGTTTTAAAAATTATATATGTTTAAATTTTTTTTAAATATATGTTAAGCATTAATAAATTATATAGTTTATTTAAAAAATATTTTTGTGTTGTTTGTTGTTTAGTTATAATTTTTTTGGCTTTTTATATTGCATAATTTTATTGTAATAATATTTTTTAGCGATTAGCTGTATTGCTTTGCTTAAATTTTTATTAATATTTATTTCGGCTTTTATAATAAAAATATTATTATATATTTATATATTTTTTAAAAATGCTTATATTTTGTAGTTAAATATAACTTTAAAAATATTTACGTTTGCATTTTTTGCTTTTTATATTTAGCGTTTATATTTTATTAATTTTTTGCGCTAAATATATTTTTGCTATATAAATTTTGCTACAGCATTTTTTATTTATTTTTATTTAATTTAGTAGTTATATTGCCGAAATGTGCAATTTTATTTTTTTAAATATTTATTGCTTTTAAGTTAATTTAACTTTTTTACTAATTTTTTACTTTGCAAAATTGCAAATATTTCGTTAATTTTTATAACGTTTTTAATTAATTTTAATTTTTTATAGTTATTATTTTTTTTTATATTTATTTATTTGGCGTAGCTGTTATGTTTATTATAATTAATTATATTGCAAATATATTTATTTTGTTTTGCTTGTTTTGATTGCTTTGTTGCTAAATACGCTAAATATATTTGTTTTTATTTTTTGCATATATTGCAACTAGGTATACTTTTAATATGTTATTGCTAATTTAAAGTTTATTAATTGCTAATTTGTAATATTGCAACTATTATTGCAAAAATTTGTTTAAGTTTTTTAAATTTTTATTGTTTTTTAAGTTTTTTGCAATTTTTAACGTAATGTTTTTTTTAATTATAATTATAATATTTAATTTTACTTAAGTTTTATTTTTTAATAATTGCATTAAGCTTTATTAATTTTAGGTAAATTTTAATTGTTATCAATTATTAAGCTTTTTTTTTTTTAACGTTTAATATTTAATTATTTTAATTTCGTTAAAATTTTTAAAGTTATTATTTATACAAGCAATTGTTAATTTTAATTGCTTTTATAATAAATTTTTTTAAATCGCTTTTTTTTTTATTTTGGTATAATTTATTTTAAACTTTAGTTTTAAATTTGTTAAAAAAAATCGTTATTATTGCATTATTGTTAATTTATTTAATTTTTGCATGTTGTTTGCGAAAGTTTGTTGCGTATTTATATGCTGCTTTAATTTAAATTAAAGCTATTAGCTTTTGTTTAATTTATTTAATTTTTTTCGGGTTTTTATATATATTAATTATTGTTTTTTTAAACTTTTTATATTTGCTAAAAATATTATTAATCGCAATGCAGGGATTATTTTTATTAGCATTTTTTAAATAATTGTTTATAATAAATTAAAATTATTTTAATATATTATTTATAAAGTACCTCGTAATTATTATTATTTTTTTTGCGTTTGTAATAAAATTTAATTTATAATATTGCAAATATATTTTAACTTAGGTTAGAAATCTTTTTAATTAATTTTGCGAGCTATTAAATTTTTTTAATTTAACTGGCTTAAAAATTTTAAATTTAAAAATATTAACTAATTAGTTTTTAAGCTATTTGTTTTAATATTTTAATTGTTAGATTTTTTTCTGTAGTTTGTTAAATAAATGTTATATTATCGCAAATGTTAAGTCTGGTTATTCCGTTAAAGCTATAGTAATTTTTTTAGTTGTTTTAAACATTAATTAAATAATAATTTAAAATATAACAAACTTTAAATTTATATAAGCGTGGTATAATTAAAGCACCTTATATAAATATATGCTAAATAATAATTAAAAAAATTATTATAACGTTAAATAAAAATTATACTAAAGTTATTAAAAATATTTTTATATAATTATTTTAAAAAGTTGCTATATATTTAAATTAAATTATTAAATAAAAACTAATTAAATATATAAAAAAACTTTTTATTATTATATAAACCGTTTTTTTTTATTTATATTTAAGTGTTTATTTTGATCGCTTGTTTTTAAAAAATAAAATATTTTTTGTTTACTTGTTTTGTCGTGCTTATCACTTTGAGCTTTATGAGATTTTTAAGCACGTTACGTGATTTGCGCTTTGCGCACCACTTTGGGCCTGCGCTTTCTCCTGGTTAGTTTTTGGCCTTTTTGTTAGCCGATTTATTTGTTGGTCCGTAATATTGCAGCTAATAATATATTAATATTTAGCAAATAAATATAGTTAAATAATTTATATTAAGCTATAGTTTTAGCTATAATATTTAAAATAAATGTTTTTTTTAAATAATATATATAACTTTATTATTATATATTAATGGCTAAAAACGTATTTAAACGCTATAAATAATTATAAATATATATATAAAGTTTTAAAATAGTTTTTCGGAAATTTTAAAAGCAGTTAATATTTATATAAATATAAAACGCGAAAAATTAAACGGAATATTTGCTAAAAAATTTGCAAATAATTAAAAAGTTTTTTTATTATTATTGCTATTGCTTTATTTTTTGCAATGTTAGCTAGTAAAGCTAGTATTAATAATAAAAACTTTAGCAAAAAAATTATTAAAATTTAAAAATATTATAATTAAATTAAAACAAATATTTAATAAAAACTTAAAATAATTTTTTTTTAATTTTACTAGTTTTTAATAAAGCTAGGCTTTTTTATTTTAAAGGTTTTTAATATATATTATTTATGTTTATATAATTCTCGTTAAAAATAAAGTTTTTGCTGCTAAATAATGCTAATTTATTAAAATTATGCTTTTATTAGCAAAATTAATTAAATAGTTCGATTTTTTAAGCTAATGTAAATAAATATTTATAAAATATTTAAAAAAATAAAAGTGCTATTTATTGTTATTTTTAAAGTTTTTTTATTTATTTGCTTTTTAAACTTTAAAAAATTTAACATAATTATAATTAAATTTATTAGCAATATATTTATTGCTTTTAATAGCTATATAGCGCGGTTAAAGCTTTTTTTGCGGCGGCATTATAATATATATTAAAATATATAATTAAAAAAAATTGCTAAAAAATTATTACAAATCTGTAAAAAATTAAAACTATGCTAAGTGTTTACTGCAAAAAAAAGGTAATTAAAAAGTTATTTCTTTTTTTTTAATATAATATAATTTTATAAAATTATTTAACTAAAAAACTTTTTATTAAATAATTTTTAAGTTTTTTTTACTAATTATTAAATACGGCTAGGTGCTAAAAAGTGCTAAAAAGGAAATAGTCGTTTGATATGTAACCATATATTAGCTTTTATTTAGCCACCAAAACGGAAATGCTTAAACGGTAACAAGAATTTTTACTGCGGCGCTAGCCCCGCGCGTTGTAATAAGCTGTTAAAATGTTTTAGCTGGCAAGCAATGTTTTTCCGCTACCTGTTGGGGGGGGGGGGGGGGGGGGGGGGGGGGGGGGGGGGGGGGGGGGGGGGGGGGGGGGGGGGGGGGGGGGGGGGGGGGGGGGGGGTGGGGGGGGGGG
>MU389484.1:0-68402 GCA_022578775.1 Xylaria venustula
TATTATATAAGCTAAATTTTTTGCCGTATTTAATTTTAAATATAATATAAAATATTTATATTTTATAAGTTTTTTTATAATAATTAATATTAAATCGTATAATATTTTTTTATTAGTTTTTTTAATTTTAATAGCTTAACAATAAAATTAAACGAAATAAATTTTTAAATTTTATTAAGTAGTTTTTTAAGTTATAATAATTTATATAGTTTATATTGCGGTGCTTTACTTTTTTTATATAAATTATATTTAGTTAATATTTTTTTAATCGCATTTTTTATTTTTTTTTAGTAAAATGCTTAGTTTTTAATTTTTTTAATAGTTTTAAATATTTTTTAATGTTTTGCAAATAAATGTTTATAAGCTAATTTAACAAGCTTTTTTTTTAATTTTAATAATATTTATTTTTTATTTTTATAATATAATAAATTTATAGTGTTATTATATTTTAGTTTTTTTATATTAAGCTAATTAATATTTTTATAATAATATTTTGCCGTAATAATTGCTAATATTTTTTATTTAAATAACTTATTGTTTATTTATATTATAGCTAATATTATTAATTTTTATTTTATTTTTTTAAAAAATGTTTAACTTTTTTTTTTTTGTTAATAATTATTTTGTCGGTTTAAAATGTTTGCTTTAACATTTTTGTTTTTTTAATATAAACGATAATAAAATTAAATTATAAAAAAAATTTTGCTTATTTAATTTATTGTTTATTTAATATTTTTAATATTATAAATGTTGTAAAATTTTTATAATTAATATATATTATTACTAGCTTTTTTAATTTATATAAATAATATTTTTATTTTTTAAATGTTTAAATAATAGCTATAATGTTAAATAAGCTTGGTACGATTATACGTGTAAAATAAAATAAGGTAAATTTATTTTATATTTACTTGTATTTATTTATTTTTTTAAAAGGTGAAAAAAGTTTTGTGCGCAGTAAAGTTTTTATTTAGGTAAAAATTTTAGCTAGCGTATAACGCTTTTTTAAAAAAAATAATAAATTTTTTTTTAATGTTATGTGCTATTTATAGTACGTGCGATGCACGTAAAAAATGTAGCTAATACTAGTTAATTTAACACTGGCTTTTTTTTTTTTTAGCTGCAACTTATTCATGCAAAAAAAACAAATTAAAAAATAAAAAAACGTACGGATTATACTGTTTTTTTATAGTGTGTTATTTTAAATATATATATAAAATAAAAAAAAAAAAAGTAATTGCTTGTGCTATCGTAACTGCTTTTTTTTTCGTTTTTGTTTGCTATTGTGCGTAAATAAGCAGGTGCATTTGCGCGCGCGCGTAATTAATTGCACTTTTTGTTAAAAAAATATGTTGCTGTTTGTGCAATTTTTATTTTTTATATATATTTTTCCTATCTCAGGCTTTTTTTTTTTTTTCTTTTTTTTTTTTTTTTTGGCGCACACACACATACACATATATATACACACATATACACATATATATTTTTGTGCGTATACCTAGTTGTTTTTCGTGCGATATATATTAATTAATTTTAGCCGTTATATTATTATTATTGCTGTTATTATTATTACTGCAGCTGTAGTAACAATAATAACAGCAATAATAATAATATTAATAGCAGCAGTAGCAGCAGCATTAGCAGCAATAATAGCAGTAATAATAGCAGCAATATTACTATTATTACGTACGAATTATTTGTTAATTTGTATAAATTTATTTGCTAACGTTTTGTAGTATAGCCGCTTTTATTATTTTTGCCGGTTTTGCCGGTTACGTTATTTGTATTGCCGGACCGGGTTATTTATAGTTAATTTTGCCGACAAATTAGCTTAATAATTATTAGTTAATATAATTATTTTGTATTAATATATGTTTATATATTTTTTAAAGTTATTTATATATATGCTAACTATTATTTTTAGCGTAAAAAAATAAATGTAGCTGCGCTATTAAGCATAAATATTAATATTTGCATTTGTGCGAATAATAATATTTGCAAAGTAATTGCGCAAATTATTTAGTGCAAAAGTTATTTTGCGCTATTTTTGTTTAAAGCTGCGGCTAAAATTGTTTATTTTGCGCTAACAAGTGCAGCTTCGAGCATAAAAACAGCGCGCCGTTTCGGCAATATTATTAGCTTTTAAATATTTAACAAAAAACGTATAAATTATATATATAAATATCGCACGGCAATTAGTGCACGCATCGTTAATAAATAGCTAGCAAAAAAAAAATCTCAAGTTTTATGCGTTTATAAAAAAAAAAAAGAAAAAAAAAATTTAATATATTTTGCTTTTATTTTTGCTTTTTATAATATATTTTTACGTTTTTTTTTTTTTTTTTTTTTTCTGTACGTATAATATATAATTTTATAAATGCAATATAACTTATAACAATAAAAAATAATTGTTATTTCGTGCGTATTTTTTACTTTTTTTTGTTTTATTGCGTATAATATTATTAGGTGCAATTTATAAATGTTTTTATTTGTACGTTTAGTTTGTTTGTTAATATTAAAGTTTTTAAAGCTATGTTTAAAATATATTTAGTAAATATATTAGCTGGGTTATTTTTTCCGTTAATTTATTATATTTTAAAGATTTTTTTTTTTTCGTACAATTTTTGCAGTGATATAATATTTATTATAAATTGTTTTTTTTAAGTAATGTTTAGCTTAATTAAGCAGTTATATAGCGATTTTAAATTTAAATATAATATAGCTAAAATAAGTGGCATGCCTAGTGTAATTATAATTTTTTAAATAGTTATGCAAAAAATTATTGCATTATTAAAGCTGTTAATTATACTATATAGTTTGCTAGCTAATATATTTTAAGTGACTTGTTTATATTTGCTAAAATTTTAATGTATAATATTGCTTTTAATTTTAAAGCTTGTTTTTAGTTTTGTATAATGCTTAGTTGCTAATATAATAATAAATTTTAGCTGCGAGTTTATATTTACGTTGTTAATAAATAAACTATTTATAAAAATAAATAGTTTTGCACGTTAAAAGTTTAAAAATATAAAAGTTAAACTTTTGTTTGGGTTGTTTATTTGCTATTTAATTTTTTGGTTTAATATTTATATATTATTTGTTATAAAGTTAATAATTTATGCTGCTGCCGATAAATCGTATGCGGCTTTTAACTAGCAAATCTTATTAATATATATTTTTTATGCGCGTTAAAAAATATATTGTTATGCAAAATTAATTGTACGTATATTAATTTTAGCTAGCTGGTTAGCTTGTTTTTTTTATATTAAAATAATATTTTTGTTAAGTAGCAAAATAATTTAGCCGCCGTTAAACTTAATTAAATAGTTAACCTGTAAAGTTTTTTTTAGCTTTATATAAAAGCTAGCTTTTTAAAGTTTATTTTTTTTTTTTGCTAAAAAGTTTGCTGTAATAAAACTAAAAATATTGTTTATTTATAACCTAGTAATGCTAAAATTTTTTTGTTTGCTATACGAAATAAAAAAACATAAATTGTACGTTAAAACAATTATTTTTAATTTTTTACGATAATATTAATAATATATTTTAAACTAATAAAGCTTTAATTTTACTAGGCTATATAGTAGCCGTATAATTTATAAAATAATATTGTTAAAATATTTTAGCTTTAGTGTGACGAACCTTAAGTTTGTATAGACGTGGTATAATCGGAGCTTTTTATATGGGATCGTGCTAAGTAGTAACTAAAAAAATTATCGTAACGCTAGGTGGAATCACACTAAGGTCGTTAGGAATATTTTCATATAATTATTTTAAAAAATCGCTATATGCTTAAATTAAATTGTAAAATAAAAACTAACTAAATATATAAAAGAACTTATTATTATTATATAAACCGTTTTTTTTTTACCAATTACTTTTTTGTGGTAGTGTTGCTTTAGTTACTTTAGTTACCTAGTTACCTTTGTAATAACTTTAACGCTTTAAGTAACCAAATAACTTGTTACGTAACTAAAATCGTAGCTTATTTTTGTAGTCCGGTTTTTTTCCCTTTTAGTTACCGTGGTTTATTTTATGTTAAGCTTACTTAATAAGCCCCAGGCCTATTAGTTCGTAATATTATTTTTTTTTTTTATTATCGTTTTTAATAATAGTAAGTTTTTTTTGGTAAGTTATTTTTTTTTTTTTTTTTGTGCCCTAGGTTTGTTGTCGTAATGCTTTTTTTTTTAGTTTGCTTGCGCCCAAAATTTCCTAGCGGATTACTTAAACAAGTTTGGCATTTTTTCCGATTTTTGTTCGCGTTGCATTTTTTTTTAGCTTATTTGTTTTTAAAATTTTAACTGCAGTTTTTGCTGCTCGGTTTGTATTTATTGTAAGCGCCCGTGCGTAATGCTTTTTTATACTACTAGTTTAGCCCGTATCGCTAAAAAACGTTGTTGCATATAAAAAAAGCAAAAAAACGCTCGCTTTTAATTAAGCTTTTTTTAGAAATTTTTTTCCGAAGCTTAAAAAGCTTTTCGTTAAAATTAAAAAAATTTTTTTCGTACTTAAAACAAAATTTTTACCTAGTTTGCTTGCTTAAAGCGTTTAAAAAAATAAAACAACATTTTAAAAAATAAAAATAACAAATTTTTTCGCAAAAGTTTTAAGTTTTTAAATAAAATAAAAGCTGTTAAGCGAAAATTTAAAAAGATTTTTTTTAACTTTGTTTTTAATATAAATTTTAATATCGATTAAAATGTTTTTAATTTTTTTTTCGCGGTCGATTTTGCTTTTTTAGCGTTAGCCGGTTAAAATGCTGCCGGTAAAACTAATTAACTATTTTCGCTGCGTTTTTTAAGTTTTTTTTAAGTTTTTATATAATTTTTTTGTGTAAATATTTTTTTTATTTAATTAAATATTTATAAGTTTTTTTATTTTAACGTAAATTTAATATTTTTTCGACATTATATATGTTTTTATTTAGTTTAACTTTTAGTTTGGTTTAAAGTTTGGCATTTTTAAGTGTTAATTTTAATAAAAAAATATAAAATATTGATTGTATTTTAGCTTTTTTAAATAATTTGAGTTAATAATTTGTTTTTAAAATAATTTTTTTAACTTTAAAAAGCTTAATTTGTTTAAGGTTAAGTTTATTATTTAATCGCTTAATTTTAATATTGCGCTTTAAAAAATATATATATTTTTTTTTTTTTTAAAGTTAACTTTAACAATTTATATTTATTGTAATACGTTTTTATGCGGTTTTATAAAAATATTAGCTCGTTTTGTAATTTTTGTTATAAGCCGATAATTTTTTTTGCCCGTGCTTTTGCGTTAAATGCAAAAATTCTTTAAATTGCCGTTCTAAATTTTTTTGGGTTAAATTTATAATTTACTTTAAATGGTAACATTTTTATTAACTTATTGTTAAAACTATTATATATATATTTTATTTTTAGCAATAGCTTAACCTAGTTGTTTTGCTGTTTATTAAAATAGCAATAAAAATATTGCTTTAAAATTTAATTTAATCGTTTTGTCTGTTTATTTGTTTATAAATATAAGCTATAAATATATAGTACTTAATTTTTAATATTTTTATTAACGATTAATAAAATTTAAAAACTATAATTATTTTTTTATTTATAATCGCTTTTTTTAAAATTTTATATTTACTAAAAATATATCGGGTTATTATATAGGCTAAATTTTTTGCCGTATTTAATTCCAAGTATAATATAAAATATTTATATTTTGTAAGTTTTTTTACAATAATTAATATTAAATTGTACGATATTTTTATTATTAATTTTTTTAATTTAGGTAGCTTAATAATAAAGTCGAACGTAATAAATTTCTAAGCTTTATTAAATATTTTTTTAAATTGCAACAACCCATATAGTTTGTACCGCGGTGCTTTGCTTTTTTTATACAGATTATATTTAGTTAATATTTTTTTAATCGTACTTTTTATTTTTTTTTAATAAAATGCTTAGTTTTTAACCTTTTAAATAGTTTTAAATATTTTTTAATATTTCGCAAGTAAATATTTATAAGCTAATTTAACCAGCTTTTTTTTCAACTTTAGTAGTATTTATACTTTATTTTTGTAATATAATAAGTTTTTAACGTCGTTATACTTTAGTTTTTTGTATTAAACTAATTAATATTATCGTAATAATATTTTGCCGTAATAATTGCTAATATTTTTTGTTTAAATAATTTATAATTTATTTATGTTATAGCTAATATTATTAATTTTTGTTTTGTTTTTTTAAAAAATGTTTAATTTTTTTTTTTTTTTTTTTTTAATAATTATTTTGTCGGCTTAAAATATTTGCTTTAACATTTTCTTTTTTTTTAATATAAATAATAACAAAATTAAATTAAAAAAAAAACTTTGCTTATTTAATTTATCGTTTATTTAATATTTTTAATGTTATAAATGTTGCAAAGTTTTTATAATCGAAATATACTATTACTAGCTTTTTTAATTTATATAAATAATGTTTTTATTTTTTAAATGCTTAAATAATAGCTATAAGCTTTTTGTTTAGCAGCATATATCGTGCTGCTAATTCCGAAAATTTTTTTAAAAAAAAAGCTACCGGGTATAATTTTTTATTATTGTTTCGTTAACCTAATTGTCCGCTTATTGCTGTTTCGCAGGCGTTAATTTTTACTTTGAATTTTTTATTAAGGTTAAATAATTTTAAAACCAAATCGCTTACAATTAAAAATTTAACTTTGTTAAAAAACTTTTGTTTTTTGTTTTTTTACTTAAAGGCTAAATTTTTTTTTATTAAGTTTATAAAAAGTTTTGCATATTTACTAAAATTTTTAACAAATTTTCGAACGTAATTTGTAAATTTTACAAATATTTTTATATTATTCGTCGATTTAAATATAAATTAATTTTTTACTGCTAAAATTTTAAATTTTTAGATTTGTATTTGTTTTAAAGTTATTATAAATCCGAGAAAATTAACCTTTTACATATAAAATTTGCTTTTTTTAAAGTTTACTTTAAACTTTGCATTTTATAATGCTTTAAGTACTTTTTTTATATATTTTTGGTGTTTTTTAAATGTTTTTAAATATATTAATATATTGTTTAAATATATTATTACAAATACGTCGATAAATTTTCGTACTGCGTTTGTAATTTATGCTTAAAATATTGCTGGTGCATTAATAAGCCTAAATAGCATTATTAAATATTTAAACAATTTTTTAAGCGTTTTAAATGCTATTTTTTATTTATTATTTAGCGCTATTTTTGTTTGGTAATATGCGTTAAATAAATTAAATGCTATAAACTATTTTGCTTGTGTTAACTTATTTTTTACATTGTTAATTCTAGGCAGCAATTTTATAAATTTAACCGTTTTGTCGTTTATATTTTTATAGTTTACATAAAGTTTTTATTGTTACTTGCTATTTTTTTAAGCTTTTTTAGCATTTATAGCACTAGTAATTATACTAATAACATTAAATGCCGTATAAATTTTTTTGCTAAATTTTTTTTAATATATTTATTAAGCTTTTGTAGCTGTTTTTAATTTATATAATGCAATAAAAACTTTTTTAACACTGCTTTTTTTTTAAATAAAATTTAATGGTTTTAAATTTTATGCTTTAATAAATAATTATATATTTTATTAAACACGTTGCTGTAATTTTTATATTTCGATAATATTTTGCTGTTAAATATCGGCTTAAAATTTTTAATTATAATATATATTTGCATATATTGCTTTATAAAATTATTTAATGCTTGCATTAAAGGCTTTTTAAAAATTAATTTTTTTTTGGTATATTTTACTAAAGTTGGCCGGTTTTTTAGTTTATTTTAAAATTGCTGTTTTGCAACCAAAGTATTTTTAAAATAATATCGTACCTAAATATTTTTGTAATATCAAGCGTAAGTTTTTTTTTGTGTTTTAAAATGTTAAAAAAAAATGCTGCAATTTTTTTCAAAATTATTTTGTTATTATACACAATTAAACTTTTATTTACGGTTATAAATAAGTAAAAGTTGTTTTTAAGCTTTGTTAATATATTTAACCGCTTAATAACTTGTAAAAAAATAAAGCTTGCTTAAGCTTTTATATTTATAAACGCTTATAGCTTATTTTTTTAATATATTAAATCAATTTTAATATGTTTGCTTTTATTAGCCGTTATAGCATAAAGCATTTTTAGCTTTTAAATTAATTGTTAATTTATTATAACTACTTTTAATTATTTTTTAATTTTTCGACCGTTTTTGTTTGTATTAATATTTTGTTTATTTGTTGTTAAGCTTTAATTGCTTTAATTAATACCAAAAGTTATATAATCGTAATTTCGTTGTTATAATATTTTAGTGTTGTTTGTATTGTTAACTTAGGATTTGCTTTAACAGTTTGTTTTTTTTTAAACGTAAATCGGTTTTGCTTAATTTATATCGCGCGTTTTTTAAGTTTTTGTAATTCCGTAACTTTTGCTTAAGCATATATTTTGCATGCATCGTTATAACACTATTTTTAATTTGTAATCTGTAATATATATTTCGTTAGTTATTATAAATTTATTTTAAATGTTGCAAACCTGTTAAAGTTTTAATAAATAATTACTATTTTTTTTATGTTGTTTTTATAATAAAATTACTATAATGCGTTATTATTTATTTGCTTTAAAAATTATATATGTTTAAGTTTTTTTTAAATATGCGTTAAACATTAATAAATTATACAATTTATTTAAAAAACATTTTCGTAATGTTTGTTTTTTAGTTATAACTTTTCTAGTTTTTTATATCGCATAGTTTTATCGTAGTAATATTTTTTAGCGATTAGCCGTATTGCTTCGCCTAAATTTTTACTAATATTTGTTCCGGCTTTTACGATAAAAATATTGTTATATATCTATATATTTTTTAAAAATGTTTATATTTTGTAGTCCGGCATAGCTTTAAAAATATTTGTATCCGCGTTTTTTGCTTGTTATATTTAGCGTTTGCGTTTTATCGATTTTTTACGTTAAATATATTTTTGCTATATAAATTTTGCTACAGCGTTTTTTATTTATTTTTATTTAGTTTGGTAGTTGCATTATCGATATATGCAATTTTATTTTTTTAAATATTTGTTATTTTTAAGCTAATTTGGTTTTTTAACCGGATTTTCGCTTTGCTAAATCGCAAATGCTTTGTTAATTTTTATAACATTTTTAACTAATTTTAGTTTTTTATAATTGTTATTATTTTTTACGTTTATTTATTTGGCATAACTGTTGTGTTTATTATAGTCGACTATATTGCAAGTGCACCCGTTTTATTTTGTTTGTTTCGATTGCTTTGTTGCTAGATATACTAAATACATTTGTTTTTTTTTTTTGCATATATTGCAACTAAATATACTTTTAATATATTGTTGTTAATTTAAGCTTTATTAATCGCTAATTTGTAATATTGCAACTATTATTGCAAAAGCTTGCTTAGATTTTTTAAGCTTTTATTGCTTTTTAAGCTTTTTACAGTTTTTAGTATAATATTTTTTTTAATTATAATTATAACACTTAATTTTGCTTAAGTTTTGCTTTTTAATAATTGCATTAAATTTTATAAGTTTTGCATAGGTTTTTATTGCTGTTAATTTTTAAGTTTTTTTTTTTTTTACGTTTAGTACTTAATTGTTTTAATTTTGTTAAGATTTTTAAAGTTATCGTTTATATAAATAATTATCGATTTTAATTGCTTTTGCAATAAATTTTTTTAGATTATTTTTTTTTTTATTTTGATATAATTTATTTTGGACTTTAGTTTTAAATCCGTTAAAAAAAATTGTTATTATTGCATCGTTGTTAGCTTATTTAGTTTTTGCATGCTGCTTGCAAAATTTTGTTGCGTATTTATATACCGCTTTAATTTAAATTAAAGCTATTAATTTCCGTTTAATTTGTTTAACTTTTTTTAGGTTTTTATATATGTTGGTTATAATTTTTTCAAACTTTTTATATTTGTTAAAAATGTCGTTAATTGTAATTTGTTAATCATTTTTTTTAATGTTTTTTAAGTAATTGTTTATAATAAATTAAAACTATTTTAACGCGTTGCCCGTAAAATACCTTGCAACTATTATCACTTTTTTTGCGTTTATAATAAAATTTAATTTATAATATTATAAATATATTTTAACCTAAGTTAAAAATTTTTTTAATTAACTTTGTAAACTATTAAATTTTTTTGGCTTAACTAGCTTAAAAAACTTAAGTTTAAAGTTACTAATTACTTAGTTTTTAAACTGTTCGTTTTAATGCTTTAATTGTTAAATTTTTTTGTGCAGTTAGTTAAGCAAATGTTGCACTATCGCAAGTGTTAAATCTAGTTGTTCCGTTAAAGCTATAGTAATTTTTTCAGTTATTTTAAACACTGATTAAATAACAATTTAAAATATAACAAACCTTAAGTTCGTATAAACGTAATATAATCAAAACTCTTTATATAAAATTATACTAAGTAGTAACCAAAAAAATTATCGTAACGCTAAATAAAATTATACTAAAGTCGTCAAAAATACTCCCATACAATTATTCCAAAAAATCGCTATATGCTTAAATTAAATTGTAAAATAAAAACTAATTAAATACATAAAAAAACTTATTATTATTATATAAACCGTTTTTTTTTTACCAATTACCTTTTCGTAGTAATATTGCTTTAGTTACCTCAGTTACCTAGTTACCCTTGTAATAACTTTAACGCTCTAAGTAACTAAGTGATTTGTTACGTAACTAAAATCGTGGCCCGCTTTTGTAGTCCGGTTTTTTCCCCTCCTAGTTACCGTAGTTTATCCTGTGCTAAATTTACCCAATAGGCCTTAAACCTGTTAGTTCGTAACATTTAGTTTTAAAAGCAATTGTGCAAAAATTTTTTTAGCTAGTTTGTTTTTAAACTATATATATGCTTAAATTATATTTTTTAATTTTTTTTTTATTTTAAAATGTTGCACAAGTAAAAAGTTTAGTGCTAAAATAAGCCGCTAGCTTATTTGTTAAATTATTAGTAACTAAATAAACACTGTTTTTTTTTCGGTATTGTTATAGTTTTATATAATTAGTTTTAACTTTTTGTACAGCTTAGTTATTTTGCTTTTAATTTTTTGTACAAAATAAAATTTAAAAATATAAATACTGTTATGCTTTGCTAAGTTATATTTTATAAATTAAAATACCTTTTGTGCGATAAAATTATTAATTTTAATAGCGTTTAACTTTTTAAAAAATGCTTTAAGCATATTAATAATGCTATTTTTACATATTTTAACAGTTAAAGTGTAGCTTTGCTTTTTTTTAGCGGTTAAAAATTAATAACTTAAGTGTTGTACGAAAATATTATAAAATGTTGCAGCTTTGCAAAAGCGTTTTTTTTTTTTTTGCATAGTTAAAAATTAAGAGGATTATATATTATTTAGCGTTTTATTAATATTTTTTTATAGTGTTTTTTTGCGTGCGATAATATAGTTTAATTTGTGTATATTTAAATTAAATAAAGCTATTAATTAAATTAATAACGATATTTAACTTTTTAATAAACTAAATTTTATATAATTTATTTCATTTTTTTTTTTTTGCTATATTAACATTTCACTTTAAAATAGCAAAAATAAAATGTTATATGTAATAAAGCCGTTACGCTGGTTTATCGCGCGGTTAATTTTAATTTTGGCTTTTTTTTATAATATTTTTATAGCTTTTTTAATCGCTTTTGCTTATTGCACGATATTTAGCGAAAAAAGTAAGTTTTAGTTAATTTTAAGGTATACTTTAAATATAAAAAAATGTAAAAATTAAACTGTTTAAGCTTGCAGTATTATTTAATGCTTTTATTGTTATTTATAAAATTAATTTTTGTTTTATGCGATTATTAAGTTTTGCTTTTAAAATATTATATATACGGCGTAACGGTTTGTAAACTTTTTTTATTTTGCCGACAGCTTAGTGTGCTTTTACCGGTATCGCACAATACTAGGTGTTTATAATTTTAGCCTAGTTTTTAAACTTTTTAAATATAAAGTTTATATTTAAATTATATATAACGTAATTAAAAAAGCTTTAGTAAACATTAATTTAATATTTGTATAATGCTTTTTAAATATTTTATATGCTTATAAATTTTAAAAATGTTGCTGTTTAAAAAAATATAGCTATATTAATTACATATAACATTTATTTATTGTTTATTTGTACGGCATTAATAATTATTTTATAATTAAAATTATAATTATTTTTAATTAAAAATTTAAACTTTTTAGGTATTTAGTTATACGTTTAATAATAATAGCAAAATTTTTGGATTTTTTTTAAAATTATATAATCGGTTTTATATTTTGCATAATTTAGCATAGTATAAAATTTTTCTATACGTAAGTGTTTAAATTGTTAATATAGCCGGCGTAATTTTGTTTTAGTAAAATAAATTCCGGCTTTATATAATTTTATGTTAAAAAATAAGTGCTTTTATTTGCGTACAACTGGTATAGTTTGGCTATTTTTGCGTACGATAATATTTTTAGTGTTATTATAATATGCTTAAATTTAGTTTACGTTTTTTAGCAAAAATAAAAATGGTATAAAGCTTTTTAATATATAGTAAGTTATTGTTTTTAATAGGTTATTTATTTGTACGGTGCTAATAAATATAATAGTATTATTGCTACCAAAGCAAATATATACAATTTTAAAGTTTTAATTAACTTTTGTGCAAAAATATATTTTAAAATATATTTTTAATTACGCTTTGCTTACTGTTAAATAATTTAAAACGCTAGTGTTTTATAGTTTTTTTTGATATTTTGTACGGTACTGGTCGCTTAATATAAACTGGTTTAAAAAAACATTTGTTTTATATTTTCAAATATTTTTCCCAGTTATACGGTAAATAAACATATTATTTATAAAAAATTAAGTAAACTGTTTGCTAAGTTTTTTATTTATATTATTTTAGCTATTATTTGTTTTAAAATATTTTTTATATTTTGTTAGGTATACGGAAAACTTGTCCGGTATTAGTAATATATTATAAATTATTTCGTACGAATTAAAGTATTGGTTTTTTGCACGTGCCCGTTTTTAAGGTATATATTTATTTAACTAACATTTTTTTTTTCGGCATATAAAGCATTTTTTGTTTGTGCGAATATTATTTTTATTAATTTTTTAAGTTTAAAAATTGCTTTGGTATATATTTAGTTAGCCCAGGTGTTATGCGAAAAGTTTTAATTTAAATAATTTTTTCGTATAATTGTTTTAATTATATTTTCGGTTTGTAAAATAAACATTATAATTATTTTAAAAATAATATTTTGTTAAAATATTTGCTTTAATTTTAAAGCATGCTTTTAAATTAGCAAAAAAGCTTTTGCACAAAAGCTTTTGCAAAATTAACGCTATATTAAATTTAAAAACTTTATAATATACTTTTGCAACTATTATACTGAGCTAAATTTTTTTTTAATAGCTAGCACTTAGCGCACGTTAAGCTTTTGCAAATTTGTTAATTATAAGCTTTAATATTTTGTGCGGTATTAAGTCTGGGTTTTTTTTTTATTTGTGCGAAAATAATAATAATTTAGTTAGCTTAATAGTAATTATAATTGGTATTAATATTAAAATAAATATTTAACGTGCGATAAATTTTATACCATGTTTTGTTTGGACTGATGTAATATATATAATAATTTTCTGCGCGACTTTAAAAATTTGTAAAAAAAACAGCATAGTATTAGCTTTTTAAAATTCCAAACTTTTAGCAGGCATTTATAAACAAGCGTGCTTTATTGTATAATAAATCGTACGGTTTTTCAAAGTAATTGCGTTTTCGTTTTTAGGTTTTTTAAAAAAAAGCGTATTTTTCCGGTAAAATAACTTTATTGCATATATTTTTTACTAAAAATAAGTTTAATATAAAGTTGCTAGCAACTAGTTTTAATATTGTGCGTATAAAAGCTTATTTTTTTAATGTTTAAAAAAGGTAATAAAAAATAATATATTTATATACTGGTTAAAAATTTAGTTTGTGCTTTATTTTTGTTTAAAAATATAGCCGTTTAAATATATTTTTTTGTTTAATAAATTGTCGCACGTAGCTTTGTATATATAAATTTTAGGCGTACGAAATATTTCGGATTTAAAAAAAACGTTTTAATATAAGTAAAAGTTGCAAAATTTCCGACCATACGTTAGGTTAAAAATTAAATAATTTATTAAGCTGGTCGTTTAATTGCTTTGTAATTAAAAAAGTTTTATTAAAAATATTTCGTAGTTGTTAACTAAATGTAAAAAATGTTTATTGCTGGTGGTTTTTTTAATTTTTGTAAATTTAGCTTAATTTTGCTTTATAAAATTTGTGCGAGGTGTAATATTTTTAAATTATTGTTTTATTTTAGTTATATGTTTTGTTTTGCTAAAGCTTAAAATAGATTTTTATTAAATAGTTATTTAATTTATTTAAAATGTTTGTTTATTTATCTATAAAAGTTTTTTTTAAATGCTTAAAAAATATTTTTAAGTATATAGTTTAGCTTTTTGTACGATTAAATTTGTTAAAAAACTTATGTGTTTAACTATTTTAAGCTTATACGAAATAAGTTTAAGTTATTATTTGTAAAATTTAAATTAATTATTTTTTGTGCGGTAGTTAAAGTAACTTTTTATTTTTCGGCAAATTTGTTGTATATATTTTTGGTGTATTTATTTTTATCGGAGTTTTTTTGGCCAAGTAGCGCTTGTTTTTTTTGTGTGGTATGCTTTAAAGCGTAAAAAGTATTTAAATTGCTTAATTTGTGCGATATTTTTTTTTAGTTAGCTTTATTTATTTGTTTTGTTTAGCTTTTAGTTTGGCAAATAAAGTTTAATATAGTGTAAAATATATATTATTGCTAAACTTGTCGTGCAAAATAAAACGAAATTTTAGTTAGCTTTGTTTGTACGGTAATTAATTTAACAATTTTTTTAGCTTTTTGTAACTAAGCTTAAAAGCTATTTAAAAAAAACAAAAATGCGATATAAAAGGTTTGTTTAACCGTAGCATAACTTGTACGAAAAAGTTATACTTGCTTAGGCTTTATTTTTATTTTAGCTAATTTATGGTGCATTTTGCAACTATTAATTAATATTAAATAAGCTTGGTACAATTATACCTATAAAGTAAAATAAAATAAACTTATTTTATATTTACTTATATTTATTTATTTTTTTAAAAGGTGAAAAAAGTTTTATACGCAGCAAAGTTTTTACTTAGGTAAAAATTTTAGCTAACGCACGACGTTTTTTTAAAAGAAATAATAAATCTTTTTTTAATATTATATGCTACCTATAGCACGTGCGATATACGTGAGAGATATAGCTAACACCAGTTAATTTAATATATAAGCTTTTTATTTAGCAATATATATTATATTATTAGTTTTAAAAAAATTTTCGAAAAAAAAGCTATTAAATATAATTTTTTTTTGTTATTTAGTTAATTTAATTGTTTATTTATTATTTTTTTGCAAACGTTAATTTTTATTTTAAATTTTTTATTAAAATTAAATAGTTTTAAAATTAAATCGTTTATAATTAAAAATTTAATTTTATTAAAAAAATTTGTTTTTTATTTTTTTACTTAAAAATTAAATTTTTTTTATTAAGTTTGTAAAAAGTTTTATATATTTATTAAACTTTTTAGTAAACTTTTAAATATAATTTATAAATTTTATAAATATTTTTATATCGCTTGTTAATTTAAATATAAATTAATTTTTTATTGCTAAAACTTTAGATTTTTAAATTTGCATTTTTTTAAAGTTATTTTAAATCCGAAAGAATTTATTTTTTGCGTGTAAAATTTGCTTTTTTTAAAGTTTATTTTAAATTTTACATTTTATAATATTTTAAATACTTTTTTATGTATTTTTGAGGTTTTTTAAATATTTTTAAATATATTAATATATTGTTTAAATATATTATTACAAATATATTTATAAACTTTTATACTGCGTTTGTAATTTATATTTAAAATATTGCTGGTGCGTTAATAAGTTAAAATAGCATTACTAAATATTTAAATAATTTTTTAAATATTTTAAATGCTGTTTTTTATTTGTTATTTAGCGCTATTTTTGTTTGGTAATATATATTAAATAAATTAAATATTATAAACTATTATATTTGCGTTAATTTGTTTTTATTATCGTTAATTTTAAATAATAATTTTAAAAATTTAATTGTTTTAAAGTTTATATTTTTATAATTTATATAAAGTTTTTATTATTATTTGTTGTTTTTTTTTAAGTTTTTTTAGCATTTATAGCACCAGTAATTATGCTAATAATATTAAATGCTATATAAACTTTTTCGCTAAATTTTTTTTAATATATTTGTTAAGTTTTTATAGCTATTTTTAATTTATATAATGTAGTAAAAATTTTTTTAATATTGCTTTTTTTTTAAATAAAATTTAATAGTTTTATATTTTGTGCTTTAATAAATAATTATATGTTTTATTAAATATATTGCTATAACTTTTATATTTTAATAATATTTTGCTGTTAAATATTAGCTTAAAAATTTAATTATAATATATATTTATATAAATTGTTTTATAAAATTATTTAATGCTAATATTAAAAATCTTTTAAAAATGAATTTTTTTTTGGTATATTTTACTAAAATTAGCCGGTTTTTTAGTTTATTTTAAAATTATTTTCTTATAACTAAAATATTTTTAAAATAATATTATACCTAAATATTTTTGTAATATCAAGGATAAATTTTTTTTTGTATTTTAATATGTTAAAAAAAAATGCTGCAATTTTTTTTAAAATTATTTTGTTATTATACGCAATTAAATTTTTATTAATAGTTATAAATAAATAAAAATTATTTTTAAGCTTTATTAATATATTTAACTGCTTAATAATTTATTAAAAAATAAAGCTTGTTTAAATTTTTATATTTATAAATATTTATAGCTTATTTTTTTAATATATTAAATTAATTTTAATATATTTACTTTTGTTAGCTATTATAATATAAAGCATTTTTAGCTTTTAAATTAATTGTTAATTTATTATAATTATTTTTGGTTGTTTTTTAATTTTTTAACCGTTTTTGTTTAAATCGGCATTTTATTTATTTATTATTAAGCTTTAATTATTTTAATTAATACTAAAAGTTATATATTTATAATTTTATCGTTATAATATTTTAATATTGTTTATATTATTAACTTAAAATTTATTTTAACAGTTTGTTTTTTTTAAATATTAATTAATTTTATTTAATTTATAACATATATTTTTTATGTTTTTATAATTTTATAGCTTTTATTTAAGCATATATTTTATATATGTTATTATAATATTATTTTTAGTTTATAATTTATAGTATACATTTTCTTAGCTATTATAAATTTTTTTTAAATATTGCAAACCTATTTTAATTTTAATAAATAATTACCAATTTTTTTATATTACTTTTATAATAAAGTTGCTATAGTGCGTTATTATTTATTTGTTTTAAAAACTATATATATTTAAATTTTTTTCGAATATATATTAAATATTAATAAGTTATACAATTTATTTAAAAAATATTTTTATGTTGTTTGTTTTTTAATTGTAATTTTTTTAGTTTTTTATATTGTATAGTTTTATTGTAATAATATTTTTTAGCGATTAATTGTATTATTTTGCCAAAATTTTTATTAATATTTATTTTAGCTTTTATAATAAAAATATTTATATTTTGTAACTAAGTATAGCTTTAAAAATATTTGCGTCCGCGTTTTTTGCTTTTTATATTTAACGCTTGCGTTTTATTAATTTTTTACGCTAAATATATTTTTGCTATATAAACTTTGCTATAATATTTTTTATTTATTTTTATTTAGTTTAGTAGTTATATTGTTAATATATATAGTTTTATTTTTTTAAACATTTATTTGTTTTAAGCTAATTTAGTTTTTTAACTAGTTTTTTATTTTGCAAAATTATAAATATTTTGTTAATTTTTATATTATTTTTAATTAATTTTAATTTTTTATAATTATTATTTTTTTTTATATTTATTTATTTTATATAGCTATTATATTTATCGCAGTTAATTATATCGCAAATATACCTGTTTTATTTTGTTTATTTTAATTATTTTATTACCGGATATGTTAAATATACCTGTTTTTTTTTGCATATATTGCAGCTGGGTATATTTTTAATATATTATTGTTAACTTAAGCTTTATTAATCGTTAATCTGTAATATTGCAACTATTATTGCAAAAGTTTGCTTAAATTTTTTAAGCTTTTATTGCTTTTTAAGTTTTTTGCAATTTTTAGCGTAATGTTTTTTTTAATTGCAATTATAACATTTAACCTTGCTTAAGCTTTATTTTTTAATAGCTACGTTAAGCTTTATTAATTTTAAGTAAATTTTAATTGCCGTTAATTTTTAAGTTTTTTTTTTTTATATTTAATATTTAATTGTTTTAGTTTTGTTAAAACTTTTAAAGTTGTTATTTATATAAATAATTATTAATTTTAATTGTTTTTACAATAAATTTTTTTAAATCGCTTTTTTTTTTCGTTTTAATATAACTTGTTTTAAATTTTAGTTTTAAATTTATTAAAAAAAATTGTTATTATCGCATTATTATTAATTTATTTAGTTTTTATATGTTGTTTACAAAACTTTATTATATATTTATATGCTATTTTAATTTAAATTAAAGGTATTAGTTTCTATTTAATTTATTTAATTTTTTTTAGGTTTTTATATATATTAGTTATAACTTTTTTAAATTTTGTATATTTATTAAAAATATTGTTAATTATAATTTGTTAATTATTTTTTTTAGTGTTTTTTAAATAATTGTTTATAATAAGTTAAAATTATTTTAATACGTCGCTTATAAAATACTTTGTAATTATTATTATTTTTTCCGCGTTTATAATAAAATTTAATTTATAATATTGCAAATATATTTTAACCTAAGTTGAAAATTTTTTTAATTAATTTTATATACCATTAAATTTTTTTAGTTTAACCGGCTTAAAAATTTAGGTTTAAAAATATTGATTAATTAATTTTTAAGCTATTTGTTTTAATGCTTTAATTGTTAGATTTTTTTCTGTAATTAATTAAATAAATGTTGCACTATCGCAAATATTAAGTTTAGTTATTTCGTTAAAGCTATAATAATTTTTTTAGTTATTTTAAATATTAATTAAATAATAATTTAAAATATAACAAACTTTAAAATCCGTATAAGCGTAGTATAATTAAAGCTTTTTATATAAAATTATGCTAAATAATAACTAAAACAATTATTGTAACATTAGTAAAAATTATATTAAAGTCGTTAAAAATATTTTTATACAATTATTTTAAAAAATTGCTATATATTTAAATTAAATTATAAAATAAAAACTGGCTAAATATATAAAAAAATTTATTATTATTATATAAACCGTTTTTTTTTTTATTTATATTTAAGTGTTTATTTTGCTTGCTTGCTTTTAAGTAGCGAGACATTTTTTGCTTATTTGTTTTGTTGTGCTTATTATTTTAAGCTTTGTAAAATTTCCAAGCATATCACGTGATTTGCGCCCCGTGCGTTATTTTAGGCCTGCGCTTTTTTTTGGTTGGTTTTTAGCTTTTTCACTAGCCGATTTATTTGTTGGTTTATAATAAAACGCTTGAAAATATTAACAAAAATTAATTTACTAAATAAGTTTTAACTAAAAACTATTTTAGCAGCTATTAAACAATACAATATAAATTTAAACTATATTTATAATTTTTATTTTTTTAAAATATTTTTAATATAATTTATATAATATTTTAAATAATATTTATTTGCTGTAATTAATAAAATAACCGCTAATTTACGCTTTAATTTTAAATATATATATATTTATAAATATAAAATATATTTAATTAAGCAAAATATATTTGCAAGCTGCAATAAATAAATTTATAAAATAAAACCGCGTGTTTACGTTAATTATTTAGTTAAATATAAAATATTAAATTTATATCGCGTATAAAATTTTAATTAGGTTAAATAATTATTACTTAAAATATATAATTTAACAAAAGCTTGTTTTATAATAAAACATTAAAAACAATGCTTTAAAAATTTTTAATTAATTTATTAAATAAAATAATTATTATTAAATTTTTTTTAAAATAGTTTTAAAATAATATAAAAATATAAAAAAAGCATTTTTTTATAAATAAAGCCGGCCGTTAATTAAAAAATAAACTTAAAAATGCTTTTAAATTTACCGATAAATTAACTAAAAAATAACTAAAAAATTTTAAATTAAAAATAAAAATAGCTATAACTTTCGAAAAAATAGCTTAAAAGGTATAGTAATTAATCGTATAAATTTATAATTTAAAGAAAAAACGCTAAAATTAATTTAATAATTAATAAAAATATTTAAAAAATAGCTTAAAGCAATAAAATATTTAAGCAAAAAACCAGAATTAACTAAACAAAAAACTAAATTATTTTAACTTTATTAAAAAATATATTTAATTAATTTAAAAAAAATAATTAAAAAATTATTTAAAAAAACCTAGCTAAAAATATTATAATAATAAGCGGGTAATAAAATTAACTAAACATTAAATAAATAATTTTAAATTATTTAAATATAAATAAAACAATTTAAATAAAGCAGCAAAATTAACGGCAATATATTTAAAAAATTTGTAAAAATTATTTATAAGCAATACAAACTAGCTAAAATTTTTAAAAAAGCTTTTAAAAATTTAAATTAATTAAAATAGTAAACACGCTAAAATATTTGCTATATTTATAATATTTATATATAAAAAGCAAAAAATTAACATTTTATATAATTATAATTAATTATTTTTTTAAATATTTATTTGCTAAATTAACAAAAAACAGTTTATAAAAATAATTAAAAGTATAAATTGTTTTATATTATATTTATAGTTGCTATAAATTAATATAAACAAAAAAAAATTAGCATAGCTTTATTATTAAATAAAGTTTATGAAAATAATTTGCTAAAATTATTTTTTAAAAATTAAAAAAAAATTGAAAAAACATTTTTTATAAAAACTATTTAAACAAAACGCTTAACAAAAAATCGCAAATTTAATTAAGCATAAAATATTGCAAATTATTTTGCTTTTATTAAAATAAATATTTATTTATAAATTTGATAAAAAAAGCTAATATAAATAATAATTTAAAATAATTTTTAGTTTAAAAATATATTTTAGTTAATTTATGCTGTTTTATTTGCAGCTAATAATTTTTGCTTAATAATAGCTTTAACAGCTTAAAAAAACTGGAAAATTTAACAATATAACATAATAAATATATTTTTAATGCAAAAAAAAAATAACACAGTGCTAATAATATACAAGTTATTTAAAAGCTTTAAACAAAAAAATATAATAGCGCTGCTTAAAAAAACTTTATATAATTTTTAAAATTTATTTTTTTATGGTATAAAAAGTTTGCGTTTATATTAAAAAAGTTTAAAATAAATTTTTTATTTAAAAAACTATGTTTTTTTTATATAGCTAATTATAGCGTATATATAATATTTTATATAAATAATTTATTAGTTTTTTTAATAAAAAATATATAAAAATAGCTAAAAAAATTATATAAAAAATTAAAGTGCTTAAAAATAAACAAGCTTATATAATAATATTGCTTTACGATTAATATATTAAAAAAATCGCGCGCAAATATAATTTAGTTAATAATATATAACGAACCTTAAGTTTATATAGGCGTGGTATAATCGGAGCACCCCGTATAAATTTGTGCTAGGTAATAATTAAAAAAATTATTGTAACGTCGGGTAAAAATTATACTAAAGTCGTCAAAAATACTTTTATATAGTTATTTTAAAAAATCGCTATATATTTAAATTAAATTGTAAAATAAAAACTAATTAAATATATAAAAAACTTATTATTATTATATAAACCGTTTTTTTTTTATTTATATTTAAGTATTTATTTTGCTTGCTTGTTTTTAAGTAGCAAAACATTTTTTGTTTATTTGTTTTGTTGTGCTTATTATTTTAAGCTTTGTAAAATTTTTAAGCACGTTATATAATTTGCGCCCTGCGTATTACTTTAAGCCTGCGCTTTTTTTTAATTAATTTTTAGCTTTTTAACTAGCCGATTTATTTGTTAGTTTATAACATTATTTTTTAATTTTTAAAATTATTGTTTTTAATAATTTTTGTAAATATGTTTTTTTTTTTCGTTTTTGTGTATGTATATTAACTATGCTTAATTTTAAAAAATTAAAATTGCATTAGCATTTTAGCGCTTTAGCTTGCGCTAATTTAATTTTTCGTATAAGCTTTATAATGGTTTTTTTTTGTTTTTATTATATTTTAAAAAAAACTTTATGTTGCGTAGCCCCAAGTTTTAAAAAATATTAATTGTGCACTAAAGTTTATCGTTTTTGCAACATTTTCGGCTTTTTGTCCTATAAATATAAAAAATTGTTTACCGAAAAAAACAAGCTAAAATAAGCTAAAAAAAAAACAAAAAAACAGCTTTGTATTTTAACAAATTGCTTTGCTTATTTGCAAAAACAAAAACGTTTTTTTCGAAAACATAAAATTAAAATAATTTATTGTAATATTAAAGGTGCTAAAGTAATAATAAAATTTAAACGGTTAAAAGCTAAACAAAAATGCTTGTTTAATAAATATATTTATTTTTTTGCTGCTATAGCAACTTTTATTTTTATAAATTAAAATGTTTTTAATTTTTTTTTTTGGTTAACTTTGCTTTTTTAGCGCTAATCGGTTAAAATGTCGTTAATAAAATTAATTAATTATTTCCGCCGCGTTTTTTAAATTTTTTTTAAATTTTTATATAGTTTTTTTATATAAAAATTTTTTTTATTTAACCAAATATTTATAAGTTTTTTTGTTTTAATATAAATTTAATATTTTTTTAATATTATATATGTTTTTATTTAATTTAACCTTTAGTTTTATTTAAAGTTTAGCATTTTTAAATGCTAATTTTAACAAAAAAATATAAAATATTAATTATATTTTTGCTTTTTTAAGCAACTTAAATTAATAATTTATTTTTAAAATAATTTTTTTTATTTTAAAAAGTTTAATTTGTTTAAAATTAAATTTATTGCTTGGTTGCTTAGTTTTAATATTATGCCTTAAAAAATATATTTTTTTTTTTAAAGTTAACTTTAATAATTTATGTTTATTGTAATATATTTTTATGCAGTTTTATAAAAATACTAGCTTGTTTTATAGTTTTTGTTATAAGCCGATAATTTTTTTTGCCTGTATTTTTGCATTAGGCGCAAAAACTTTTTAAACTGCTGTTTTAAATTTTTTCGGGTTAAATTTATAATTTGCTTTAAATAATAATATTTTTATTAATTTATTATTAAAATTGTTATATATATATTTTGCTTTTAGCAATAGTTTAACCTAGTTATTTTGCTGTTCGTTAAAATAGCAGCAAAAATATTATTTTAAAATTTAATTTAGTCGTTTTATTTATTTATTTATTTGTAAATAATAAATTATAAACATGCAGTGCTTAACCTTTAATGTTTTTATTAACAATTAATAAAATTTAAAAGCTATTATTGTTTTTTTATTTGTGATTATTTTTTTTGAAATTTTATGTTTATTAAAAATATATTAGGTTATTATATAAGCTAAATTTTTTGCCGTACTTAATTTTAAATATAATATAAAATATTTATATTTTGTAAGTTTTTTTATAACAATTAGTATTAAATTATATAATATTTTTGTTATTAATTTTTTTAATTTAAGTAGCTTAACAATAAAATCGAACGCAATAAATTTTTAAGCTTTGTTAAATATTTTTTTAAGTTGCAATAACTCGTATAATTTATGTCGCGGTGCTTTGCTTTTTTTGCATAAATTATATTTAGTTAATATTTTTTTTAATTGTATTTTTTATTTTTTTTTAATAAAATGCTTAGTTTTTAATTTTTTAAGTAATTTTAAACACTTTTTAATGTTTCGCAAATAAATATTTATAAATTAATTTAATAAATTTTTTTTTTAACTTTGGTAATATTTATACTTTATTTTTATAATATAATAAGTTTATAATATTATTAGATTTTAGTTTTTCCGTATTAAACTAATTAATATTGTTATAATAATATTTAGCCGTAATAATTGCTAATATTTTTTATTTAAATAATTTATAATTTATTTATATTATAGCTAATATTATTAATCCTTGTTTTGTTTTTTTAAAAAATGTGTAACTTTTTTTTTTTTTTTTTAATAATTGCTTTATTAACTTAAAATGTTTGCTTTAATATTTTTTTTTTAATATAAATAATAACAAAATTAAACTATAAAAAAAACTTTGCTTATTTAATTTATTGTTTGTTTAATATTTTTAATATTATAAATGTTGCAAGGTTTTTATAATTAAAATATATTATTACTAGCTTTTTTAGTTTGTATAAATAGTGTTTTTATTTTTTAAATATTTAAATAATAACTATTAGCTTTTTGTTTAACAGCATATATTGTGCTGCTGGTTTTAAAAATTTTTTCGAAAAAAAAAATATTAAATATAATTTTTTATTATCGTTTCGTTAACTTAATTGTTTGCTTATTGCTGCTTTATAAGTGTTAACTTTTGTTTTAAATTTTTTGTTAAAATTAAATAATTTTATAACCAAATCGCTTACGATTAAAAATTTAACTTTGTTAAAAAAAATTTATTTTTTGTTTTTTTATTTAAAAATTAAATTTTTTTTATTAAATTTATAAAAAGTTTTATATATTTATTAAAATTTTTAATAAATTTTTAGATATAATTTATAAATTTTACAAATATTTTTATATTATTTGTTAATTTAAATATAGGTTAATTTTTTACTGCTAAAATTTTAAATTTTTAAATTTATATTTTTTTTAAAGTTATCGTAAATTTAAAAAAATTAACTTTTTGCGTGTAAAATTTGCTTTTTTTTGGGTTTATTTTAAATTTTGCATTTTATAATGCTTTAAATATTTTTTTTATATATTTTCGGTATTTTTTAAGTGTTTTTAAATATATTAATATGTTGTTTAAATATATTATTACAAATATATCGATAAATTTTTGTATTACGTTTGTAATTTATATTTAAAACGTTGCTAGTGCGTTAATAAGCTTAAATAGCATTACTAAATATTTAAACATTTTTTTAAACATTTTAAATGCCGTTTCTTATTTGTTATTTAGCGCTATTTTTATTTAATAATATGCGTTAAATAAATTAAATGCTATAAATTATTTTATTTACGTTAATTTGTTTTTTATATTGTTAATTTTAAGCAAAAACTTTACAAATTTTATTGTTTTAAAGTTTTTATTATTGTTTGCTGTTTTTTTTAAGTTTTTTTAATATTTATAGCACCAGTAATTATATTAATAACGTTAAATATTATATAAACTTTTTCGCTAAATTTTTTTTAATATATTTGTTAAACTTTTGTAGCTATTTTTAATTTATATAATGTAATAAAAACTTTTTTAACATTGTTTTTTTTAAATAAAATTTAATAGTTTTATATTCCGTGCTTTAATAAATAATTATATATTTTACTAAATATATTGCAGTAATTTTTATATTTCGATAATATTTTGCTGTTAAATATCGGCTTAAAACTTTTAATTATAATGTACATTTATATATATTGCTTTATAAAATTACTTAATGCTTATATTAAAAGCTTTTTAAAAATTAATTTTTTTTTTGGTATATTTTATTAAAGTTAGCCGGTTTTCCAATTTATTTTAAAATTGTTTTTTTACAACTAAAATATTTTTAAAATAATATTATACCTAAATATTTTTATAATGTTAAACATAAGTTTTTTTTTGTGTTTTAAAATATTAAAAAAAAATGCTGCAGTTTTTTTTAAAACTATTTCGTTGTTATACGCAATTAAACTTTTATTAACGGTTATAAATAAATAAAAATCGTTTTTAAGCTTTATTAATATATTTAACCGCTTAATAACTTATAAAAAAATAAAGCTTGTTTAAGTTTTTATATTAATAAGCATTTATAATTTATTTTTTTAATATATTAAATTAATTTTAATATATTCGCTTTTGTTAACTATTATAGCATAAAACATTTTTAACTTTTAAGTTAATTATTAATTTGTTATAATTATTTTTAGTTAATTTTTAATTTTTTAACCGTTTTTGTTTATATTAATATTTTGTTTATTTGTCGCTAAATTTTAATTGTTTTAATTAATACTAAAAGTTATATAATTATAACTTTGTCGTTATAATATTTTAATGTTATTTATATTGTTAATTTAAAATTTGTTTTAATAATTTGTTTTTTTTTAAACGTAAATTAATTTTATTTAATTTATATTTCGCGTTTTTTAAGTTTTCGTAATTTTGTAGCTTTTGCTTAAATATATATTTTGCACGCGTTATTGTAACATTGTTTTTAGTTTATAATTTATAATATATACCTTGTTAGCTATTATAAATTTATTTTAAATATTGCACACCTATTTTAGTTTTAATATATAATTATTATTTTTTTATATTATTTTTATAATAAAATTGCTATAATGCGTTATTATTTATTTGCTTTAAAAACTATATATATTTAAATTTTTTTTAAATATATATCAAACATTAATAAGTTATACAGTTTATTTAAAAAATATTTTTATGTTGCTTGTTTTTTAGTTGCAATTTTTCTGGCTTTTTATATCGCATAATTTTATTATAATAATATTTTTTAGCAATTAGCCGCATTGTTTCGCCTGGATTTTTACTAACATTTGTTCCGGCTTTTACAATAAAAATATTATTATATATTTGTACATTTTTTAAAAATGCTTATATTTTATAGTTAGGTATAGCTTTAAAAATATTTGCATCTGCGTTTTTTGCTTTTTGCACTTAGCGCTTACGTTTTATTAATTTTTTACGCTAAGTATATTTTTGCTATATAAATTTTGCTATAATATTTTTTATTTATTTTTATTTAGTTTAGTAATTATATTGCCGAAATATGCAATTTTATTTTTTTAAACATTTGTTGCTTTTAAATTAATTTAGCTTTTTAACTAATTTTTTGCTTCGCAAAATTGCAAATGTTTTATTAATTTTTATAATGCTTTTAATTATTTTTAGTTTTTTATAATCGTTATTTTTTTTACGTTTATTTATTTTATATAATTGTTATATTTATTATAGTTAATTATATCGCAAATGTATTTATTTTGTTTTGCTTATTTTAATCCCTTTATTGCTAAATATATTAAATATATTTGTTTTTTTTTTTGCATATGTTATAACTAGGTATATTTTTAATATATTATTGCTAACTTAAAGTTTATTAATTGCTAATTTGTAATATTGCAATTATTATTATAAAAACCTGCTTAAGCTTTTTAAGTTTTTGTTATTTTTTAAGCTTTTTGTAATTTTTAGCGTAATATTTTTTTTAATTATAATTATAACATTTAGCTTTGCTTAAGTTTCGCTTTTTAACAACTATATTAAGCTTTATTAATTTTAAATAAGTTTTAATTGCCGTTAATTTTTAAGTTTTTTTTTTTTTATGTTTAGTATTTAATTATTTTAGTTTTGTTAAAACTTTTAAAGTTATCGTTCGTATAAACAATTGTTAATTTTAATTGCTTTTGCAATAAATTTTTTTAAATCGCTTTTTTTTTTATTTCGGTATAATTTATTTTAAACTTTAATTTTAAGTCTGTTAAAAAAAATCGTTATTATTATATTATTATTAGCTTATTTAATTTTTGCATGCTGCTTATAAAATTTTGTTGCGTATTTATACGCTGCTTTAATTTAGGTTAAAATTATTAGCTTTTGTTTAGCTTGTTTAATTTTTTTTAAATTTTTATATATATCGGTTATTATTTTTTTAAACTTTTTATATTTGCCGAAAATGTTATTAATTGCAGTGCAGCAATTATTTTTATTAATATTTTTTAAGTAATCGTTTATAATAAATTAAAACTATTTTAACGTATTACCCGTAAAATACCCCGCAATTATTATTATTTTTTCCGCGTTTATAATAAAGTTTGATTTATAATATTGCAAATATATTTTAACTTAGGTTAAAAATCTTTTTAATTAATTTTGCAAGCTATTAAACTTTTTTAGCTTAATTAGTTTAAAAAACTTAAGTTTAAAAATATTAATTAATTAATTTTTAAGCTGTTTGTTTTAATGCTTTAATTATTAAATTTTTTTTATAACTTGTTAAGTAAATGTTACACTATCGCAAATATTAAGTTTAATTATTTTGTTAAAGCTATAATAATTTTTTTAGTCGTTTTAAACACTAATTAAATAACAATTTAAAATATAACAAACTTTAAATTCGTATAAACGTAATATAATTAAAGCACCTCGTATAAATTCGTGCTAAATAATAACTAAAAAAATTATTGTAATATCGGGTAAAAATTATATTAAAGTCGTTAGAAATATTTCTATACAGTTATTTTAAAAAATTGCTATATATTTAAATTAAATTATAAAATAAAAACTAATTAAATATATAAAAAAACTTATTATTATTATATAAACCGTTTTTTTTTTACTTATATTTAAATGTTTACTTTGTTTGCTTATTTTTAAATAGCGAAACATTTTTTGCTTACTTGTTTTGTTGTGCTTACTATTTTAAGCTTTGTAAAACCTCCGAGCATGTTACGTAATTTGCGCCCCGCGCATCACCTTGGGCCTGCGCCCCTTTTTGGTTAATCTTTGGCCTTTTAACT
Organism: Xylaria venustula; assembly: GCA_022578775.1. NCBI lineage: Eukaryota > Fungi > Ascomycota > Sordariomycetes > Xylariales > Xylariaceae > Xylaria > Xylaria venustula. Next base: position 28,796 of record MU389484.1, read on the forward strand.
AGCCGATCCATGTGTTAATTCGTAACATAATAGCTAAATATTAATTATATTATTTTATTATAAAAGGTTTTTTGTTTATATAAATAAATTATTAAAGCTTAAATAAAAACGTTTTTAAAACCTATAAAATTTATATTTTATATTATAATTATAATAAAGCTTAATATAATATTTATAACAGCTTTATTAATAAAATATATAAAAATAACAAATTAAATTATATATTATTTATATTATATTAAATATTTAAAAATTATTTATAGCTATATTAATTAAAGCATGTAAATATTTATTATCGCAAATAATGTTTTATTTGCATATAATAAAATAAATAAACATTTATTTTATAAATTTATTATATTTTTATTTAAAAATACAATTAACTAAAAAATTATATACTAAAATATAATATTTATTTTTATTATTAAAATAAAAATTATAGCTTTATATAAATTATTTAAAAATATTTAGCTAAAGCTCGGCTAAAAATAAAAAATTTATTGAAATAATATTTAAGCAATTTATTTAATAATTAAAAAAAAATTAACATTTATTACGCTATATAAATATATAAAACATATAAATAAAGTAAAAATATTGCAAAAAAGTTTTTAAAGTAAAATATTTAATAACGTATAAAATACCATTTAATAAATTTATTAAAGATTTATAAAATATATATTATATAGTAATAAATAAAGTGTATAATTAAACTAAGCAATTTATTTAAGCTAAAAAATTTACCAAAAAAAATTAAGTTTAAATATGCCGGCTATTTTTAAATTAATATTTTGTAATTTTAAAAATTATAAAGTAAATTTTTAAAAAAACGCAAAACATATTTAATTAAGCTTAGCGAAAATAACAAGCAATTAAATATGCATATATATAACTATAATAAAATTAATAACAATAATAATAGCAATAAAAGCAGCAAATAATTAAATATATATATATATAATAATAATAAAATTAATAATAATAATAATAGCAATAATAGTAACAAAAGCAAAAATAAATGCAATAATAGCAATAAAAGCAAAAGTTAAAATTTTAAGTTTTTTTTAAAAAAAATTAATAAATATATATATATTATAAAGCAAAAATAGCAAATTTTTTAAAATATTATTAATTATTAAATAATTTATTACGGCTTAAAATATAAAATTATATTAATATATATAAAAAAAAGCTAAAGCTTAACAAAAAATATTTATAGCAAAATATAAATATATTTAAAAATATATTTGTAATACCGCATATTAATAGTAGCATTTCAGCAGGTAAAATTTTAACCGCCCGATAGCGCAATACGTACGGCAGGCACGGCATAACGCGCATAACATCGGCAGCAAAGCAAACGCGCGCAAAAATACGCAGCTATAGCAATAATAATTACTGCTGCTGCTATTAATTAAAAATGTTTAAATAAGCAGCAAATAAATTATTAGCAAAACTAACGCTAGTAATAAAAGTAGCAAATATAGCAAATATAATAAATATAAAAACAATTATAATAATAACAGCAATAATTATATTAATAATAATTAAAACATTAATAATATTATTATTTAATTAATTAATATTTATTTTAGTTTATATTTATATAATTATTTTTTAAATTAATAAATTTATTAATTTATAAATTAAATATAATAGCAACAAAAATAATAATAATAATAATAATAATAATAATATATAATAATTTAATTATATATTAATATAAAAATATAACAATTTTTATTTATTTATATATATTATATAATTAAATAAAAAATTAAAAATTATTTATAAAAAAATTAAATTTAATATTTATTAAAAATTTAAAAATTAATTAAAAATTATATAAACAATAAAAATATATATATAAATAATATTTTAATTTTATTAAAAATAAAAAATGCAGCTTTTTATTGCTTAGCTATATATTATTAAATATTTATAAATAATATATATTTAAATATATATTATTTATTATATATAAAAAATATATAAATATATATATATATATATATATATATGTTAATATATTTATTAAAATAACGTTTATAAAAATTTATATATATAAATATTATTATATATTTTTTAAATTATAAATATTTTTTTTATTATAATTTTTAAAGTTAGCTTTACAATTATTATAAATAATAAAGTTAAAAAATATATTACACTTAAATAAATTTAAAAGCAAAACAACGTAGTTTTATATGCTTTGCTATAAAAAAAACATTTCACATATATATTATAGGTTACAACTTAGACCAATAAAGCTTTACATTTTATCTGCATTTGATCCCATATGCGCGCAGGTGGGCTTTGCCCCACCTAAGTGCGAGACCTTTGTATACTACCGTACCCCACTCCTGCACGATATCCCTGTCCCGCAACCAACAGAGCGGAATGCATACGTCTCCACATACCCATCGCCAGTAGGATTCCGTTGGTAGAGAGAAGTTATTTGCATAGTACCTCTCATACAGATCTCATTTATTCCCTGACGCGCGTGAACCGCCCCTGGAGGGTGTTTGAATTCATAAATCCCAATTCACTCATCCTCGAAGTTCACCTTGATTGCAAATCATCTTACAAGATCGTGGCTATTTTTTTTTTTTTTTTCCCCATCATGAGCAACACAACACCCCCAAACTTACACCCAAACACTATTAGTTCTGGCTATCTGGCCTACAGCATCGCTACCGGTGTTCTGTTTCTACTGAGTGCAATATGTGTTGGTCTTCGCTTGACATATCGCTTCTACAACAAGGATACCGGTTGGGATGACTGGACGATTCTGATTGCCCTCATAACTAATCTGGGTATGTTCATATGCAACGTACTCATCTCACTGCCTTCTCTCGGAGGCGCTGGCTATCACATCGATACCTATACGCCTCAGCAGCTAGAGCTATGGGCAAAGGTAATAATGATCATCCTATCAAGCTTTCACGAGCGCAATTGACCCCAAATTTGACTGTCGCTTATTGAATACCATCGCAGATTGGACTCGGCGCTGAAGTCTTATACAACCCGACCGTTTCTTTGGCCAAGATCTCTGTTTTATTGTTTTATAAGAGGATCTTCCCGATCGATAGAGGCTTTGTCATCTTCATGGGAGTCGTACTATTCTTCATCGCCGCCCAGTTCTTTAGCTCTGTATTTGGCCTCATATTCACCACAAACCCTGTCCAGGCGCAATGGGAGGTGACTTTGCCTCACACGACCATCCAAACGGTACCGTTCTATATAACAACGGCAATAGGCAATATTCTATTGGACACGGCAATACTAGCTTTTGCCCAAGTGAAGCTTTGGAACTTGAAGCTAGACCTAAAGCGCAAGGCCTTACTGTCAGTGGTTTTTCTCGTGGGAGCGTTGTAAGTAGATTTCATTACGTCTTTAAGGCTTCTCTGCACAAAAGTAGACACTAACCACAGTTTCATTAGAACCATCATCTCTAGTATACTGCGAGTCATTTATCTTGAAACAGTAGACCCAAGTGATCCAACTTGTGAGTACTGCGGGGCAAAACCGTTTCTGTGTCGGCTCGTATGATGATTAACGTCTGCCATTACAGATAGTCTCACGATTCCTGGAATCTGGACGAATGTAGAAGCATCACTTGGTATTGTATGTGCTTGTCTGCCACTCGTCTACAGCCTTTTTCGCTTTTGCACTTCAGGTCGAAAGACACGACAAGCTTCAAACTCGGCCCGTAGGACTCCTGGACAATCGTTCAAAAAAGGAGGCTCGCTCGTCACGTTTGGTAGCAGCCCCTCCAAGTTCAAACGGGTAGAGTACTCTGGAAGAAATGATGTGGAGCTATGTACCGATGGATATGAAGTCATATGTGAGCCGGACATCGAGGCTGAAACACATAGTATGGCTCCTTTGGACCCTGTCAGAATCCGTAGAGAGTACAGAGTCACTCATTAAGAGCGACAGTGCCAGCGTCTCGCCCAGTTTCGCCACCCTCGGTAACAGCTACCTTTCCTTAGCTACATGCAAGGAGAAATGAATTTTCAGTATTTATCAAATGTTTAGTGTCACACTTAAGTAGATCCGGAAGCGGGACAACATAGTCCCGTACGCTCCGCTATAAAAAGAGAACATTTTATATATATATTATAAGTTAAAACTTAAATTAATAAAGGTTTATATTTTATTTGCAGTTGATTTTATATGCGCGCAAGTAAGCTTTGCTTTATTTAAACGCAAAAATTATAAGCCCGGTTTGCTATAAACCACTTATATAAATTATCGATAATTTTTAATTAAAAGGTTAAAAGTTTTTTTTTTATTTAATATATTATTTACAAGCTTTTTTATTTTATACTTAATTATTTTTTTAATATTTTATTAAAGCGCAATAATTTAGCTAAACTTTAACAAGCTTATAGCTAAAAACGCTAAGCTTTGCAGTTAACAAAATTAGCTTTTTTAAATTAATCGCTTTAAATTTTATGCAAACTTAAAAAATATATAGCAGCTAATCGATTTTAACAGCAAAAACTTTATATATTTACTTATAAAAATCGTAAAAATTTTAATTAAAAAAAATGCTATATATATGCTTTAAATAATAAATTACTTAAGCGTTTTTACGCAAAAAATTATAAAAGCTTAAATTACCGCAAAGCTAAACAATTTAATCTGCATATTTACTGCTAAATTATTTGCAAAAGCTATTAAATTAAACTGCTATATAGCTATTTTTAACTAAGTTAACAAAATAGTTAATTTAAAAATTATATTAGCGGCAACTACCAAGCTTATAATAATAAAAACGATTAATTTACAAGCTTTAGTGCAAGCTATTTAAAGCTATATTTTGCTTACTTAATTAATTACAAAAAGCACAGCTTAGCAAAAATATTAAAAAATGCTTTAACAAGCTTATTTTAAAAAAATCAAGCCAAAAATATAGTATAAAAACTAGTACGTAGTTTATTTTAAGCAAAAATTTTTAAGCTTTCGGACGTTAATAAAATACTTGCGATAAAAATTTTTTTAAGTGTTATCCGTACGCGCATAGCGCTAAATTAAACACGTTAATAGCTCGCTTAACTAATTTTAAATAAGCAGCTAAAAAAAACTTTAATAATTTTAAAGCAATATAGCTAAATATTTTATATTTTTTTTAACGAAAAATTTATGTAAAGCAAACAAAAAAATGCTAAAATTTTTGCTATATATAACGGTAAAGCAAAAAATTATTTAATATTATTACCGTTCGAGCGCAGCAAAAAAAATAGCTAAAATAAATTAAACCAAAAAAATTTTTGCTGCTTTTGCCTAGCTAATTTTAAACAAAAGCACCGCTAGGCCTTTAAAAAGTGCGCATGCTTGCAAAAAGCGGTAATTAAATTTACTAACTATAAAATTAAACTAATATTTTATAAATAAATTTAAAATATTAAAATATATTATAAGTTTAAAAACTAGCAAAGCTTACGTAACAAAATTGCTAAAAAAAAATAAAACGTTTTTTTTTTTAAGTTTAGCTTTAAAACAAAAAAATTAAACAATAAATAACTAAACAAAAAAATTATTGCTATTATAATTAATTTATTTTTAGTTAAAAAAATTTTAATTAATTTAGCGGTATATATAATGCTTGGTATATTATTTTACCCGCTTTATTAATTTATAATTTTTAACAATTGTAATATTTTACACCTAGTTAATAATTTAGCTTTATTTAAATTAAGCTTATATATTTTTTTAAAAAGTAAAAAATATGTAAACGCCGGTACTACAAGTTTTATAATTATAAAAAAAAATATTAAAATAATTAAAAATATTTTAGCTAGCGCTTAAAATAAAAATATAAATTATTTTACTTTATAAAACATAGCATACGTAAAAAAATTTTATATAAATATTATTTTAAAAACTTGCCTAAAAAACGTTAAAATTTAATATTATAGCTTTAACTGCTTTTTACGCTATAAAAACCTAAAATTAAGCACTTTTTTAAAACATTTTACTAAAAAAATAAACCTAGTTTTTTTTAAATATAAGCTTATTATTAACTATTTAAGCGGAAATTTAGTAAACAATATTAATAAAAGCTAAAAAATTTTATTAAATTTAGCAAAAATAATTGTAGCAATATATAAAGCTTATTTAAAACGCTTTTTAATAAAGTTATTAAAAAAAAAATATAAAAAAGCTTTAGCACAAAAAAACAAAGCACTTAAAACTAAAAGCTATAAAAGCTTTAATATATAACGCTAAAAATGTTAAAATAAAAAAAACTAAAACCGTTAAATGCAAAATATACGCTAAAGCACACCTAAAAAAGCATATTTTACGCCGCACTTCAAAAAAAAACTTACTAAAACCGTTTTAAAAAGTTTACTAAAATCTATTTAACTATCCTAAAAAATATAATAAATCCAAATAAATGCTTGCGATCAAAAACAAATATAATAAAATAATTTATTGCTATAACCTAATTTAGCGTACTAAGCTACAAATATTTAAAACATTTTAGCGCTTTAAGCGCTAGGTAATGCAGCAATATAAGCTCCCAATATGCAAAATATGCAGCAATAATAAAAAAGCAGTAATTTTAAAGCTTAAAAACATTGCTTTTATGCTTTAAACGCGTACTAAAAGCATAAAAATAAAGCTTTTACCTTTATATATAAAAAAGCCGGTTAATAAAAAAAAAAAGCAAGTTAAAAAATAATAACAAAAGCTCGAAAAATGTTAACAAAAGCTAATTTATTAAATGCGCTTTAATTAAAAGCTATTTTAGCAGCTGCTAGGCTATATAATATAAACCCAAGCTATATTTATAATTTTTACGCCTTTTTTAAAATGTTTTTAACATAATTTATATAATATTTTAAATAATATTTTTTTAATATAATTAGCAAAATAACCGCTAACTTACGCTTTAATTTTAAAAATATATATGCTTATAGGTATAAAGCGTACTTAATTAAGCAAAATATACTCGCAAGCTATAAAAAATAAGCTTATAAAATAAAGCCGCGTGTTTATATAAATTATTTAATTAAATATAAAATATTTAATTTATACCGCGTATAAATTTTTAAATTAAGTTAAATACTTACTACTTAAAATATATGGTTTAATAAAAACTTTTTTTATAATAAAGCATTTAAAAAAGCGCTTAAAAAAATCGTAATTAATTTATTAAACGAGATAATTACCGTTAAAAAGCTTTTAAAATAGTTTTAAAACAATATAAAAATATAAAAAAAAAAAAATTTTTTATAAACAAAGCTAGCTGTTAATTAAATTAACAAACTTAAAAATGCTTTTAAATTTACTAATAAATTAACTAAAAGCTAACTAAAAAATTTTAAGTCAAAAGTAAAAATAGCTGTAAATTACAAAAAAAATAGCTTAAAAAATCACAATAATTAACCGCGCAAATTTATAACTCTAGAAAAAACGCTAAAGCCGGTTTAACAACCGGCAAAAATATTTAAAAAATAGCTTAAAGCAGCTAAACATTTAAGCAAAAAGCTAAAATTAGCTAAACAATAAAACAAATTATTTTAATTTCGTTAAAAAATGCACTTAATTAATTTAAAAAAAACAATTAAAAAACCGTTAAAAAAAAACCTAGCTAAAAATATTATAGTAATAAGTAGGCAATAAAATTAGCTAAACAAAAAATAAGCAATTTTAAATTATTTAAATATAAATAAAATAATTTAAATAAAGCAGCAAAATTAACGGCAGCATACTTAAAAAACCTGTAAAAATTATTTATAAGCAACGAAAACTAGCCAAAAAATCTAAAAAAAGCCTTTAAAAATTCAAGCTAATCAAAATAGCAAGCACGCTAAAGCGTTCGCTATATTTACAACATTTATATATAAAAAACAAAAAATTAGCATTTTATATAATTATAGTTAGTTATTTTTTTTAAATATTTATTTGCTAAATTAGCAAAAAACAGTTTATAAAAGCAACCGAAAACATAAAACGCTTTATGTTATATTTATAGCTGCTATAAATTAATATAAGCAAAAAAAGCTTAGCGCAGCTTCGTTACTAAGCAAAGTTTATTAAAATAATTTGCTAAAATTATTTTTTAAAAGCTAAAAAAAGTTAAAAAAACATTTTTTAAAAAAGCTATTTAAAAAAAATGCATATTAAAAAATTGCAAACCTAACTAAGCATAAAGCATTATAAATTATTTTGCTTTATAAAGCAAAATATAAGCTGCTTTTATTAAAATAAATGTTTACTTACAAGTTTAATAAAAAAAGCTATTTATAAATTTGCAAAGCATAAATAATAATTTAAAATAATTTTTAGTTTAAAAATACGCTTTAGTTAATTTATGCTGCTATATTTGCAATTAAAACTTTTTGCTTAATAATAGCTTTAACAGCTTAAAAAAACTAGAAAATTTAGCAATATAATATAATAAGCATATTTTTTAACGCAAAAAAAAATAACAAAAAGCTAGTAGCATATAAATTATTTAAAAGCTTTAAATAAAAAAATATAGTAATACTGCTTAAAAAAACTTTATTTAATTTTTAAAACTTATTTTTTTTGTAGTATAAAAAATTTGCGCTTATATTAAAAAAGCTTAAAATAATTTTTTTATTTAAAAAGCTATGCTTTTTTTATATAGCTAATTGCAGCGTATATATAATATTTTATATAAATAACTTTTTAGTTTTTTTAATAAAAAATATATAAAAATAGCTAAAAAAATTATACAAAAAATTAAGTTACACTATAATTTTAAAAAATAAAAAAAAATTAAATAGTTTTTAAAAATTAAAATGTTTAAAAATAAACAAGCTTGCTTAATAACGCTGCTTTATAATTAATATATTAAAAAAATTGCGCGCAAATATAACTTAGCTAATAATAACTAAATATTAGTTACGCCGCTTTTTTATAAAAATTTTTTTATTTATATTAAATAAGCTATTAAAGCTTAAATAAAAATGTTTTAAAAGCATATAAAATTTATTTTTTATATTGTAATTATGCTAAAGCTTAACGTAACATTTGCAGCAGCTTTATTATTAAAATTTCTAACAAATTTTAGCTTAAAGCACATAAAAATAACAAATTAAATTATATGCTATTTATACCATACTAAATATTTAAAAATTATTTATAGCTATACTAATTAAAGCATATAAATATTTGTTATTATAAATAATGCTTTATTTGCAAATAATAAAATAATTAAACGTTTATTATATAAATGTATTATATTTTTATTTAAAAATGCAATTAATTAAAAAGCTATACGTTAAAATATAATATTTATTTTTACTACCGAAGTAAAAATTAATACGCTCGGCATAACAAAAATAAAAATTATAGCTTTATGCAAGCTATTTAAAAACGTTTAACTAAAACTAAACTAAAAATAAAAAATTTATTTAAATAACACTTAAGCAATTTATTTAATAGTTAAAAAAAACAAAAAAATTAACACTTATTTGCGCTATATAAATATATAAAATATATAAATAAAACAAAAATATTGCAAAAAATTTTTTAAAATAAAATATTTAGCAATGCATAAAATGCTAGCTAACAAACTTATTAAAAATTTACAAAAAACATAGTTTAAATATCTTAAAGCGCTTTTAAATTTATAAAATATATATTATATAATAATAAATAAAGCGTATAACTAAATTAAGCAATTTATTTAAGCCAAAAAACTTATTAAAAAAAAATTAATTTTAAGCGCGCTAGTTTTTTTTTAAATTAACGTTTTGTAATTTTAGTAATTACGGAGCAAATCTTTAAAAAAACGCAAAATGTATTTAATTAAGCTTAAAAAAAGCGGCAAGCAGCTAAATGTATACGCGCGCAACAGTAGCAAAATTAACAATAATAATAGCAGCAGCAGCAGCAGCAAAAGCGGAAATAAATGCAGCAGCAACGGCAAAAATAAAAACTAAAGCTTTAAATTTTTTTAAAAAAACTAATAAAAATATATATACTATAAAGCAAAAATAGCAAACCTTTTAAAAAAGTTATTAATTATTAAACAAACTATTTAAATAAAATTAAAATAATTTATTTATAAAGTTAAGCAATTTATTACCTGTTTAAAAAATAGCTAAAAGCTAAATGCTTATTAAAACAATTTATTACGGCTTAAAATATAAAATTATATTAGCATATATTAAAAAAAGCTAAAATTTAGCAAAAAGTATTTATAGCAAAATATAAATATGCTTAAAAATATATTTATAATATTATATGCTAGTAGCAACATTTTAGCAAATAAAATTTTAACTGCTTAACAGCGCAACGTATATATATAGCAAGCAAAGCATAGCGCGCACGGCACCGGCAGCAAAGCAAACACGCGTAAAAATGCGCAGCTGCAGCAGCAACAACTGCAGCTGCTGCTATTGCTAATTAAAAATATTTGGAAAAACAGCAAACAAACTATTAGCAAAACTAGCGCCGGCAGCAAAAGTAGCAAACGCGGCAAATATAGCAAACGCAAAAATAGCTGCAGCAGCAATAACAATAATAGTATTAACAGCAACGTTAATAATAGCTAAAATATAAATAATATTATTATTAAATTAATTAACGTTTAATTTAATTTATATTTATATAATTATTTTTTAAATTAATAAGCTTATTAATTTATAAATTAAATATAATAGCAGCAAAAACGGCAATAATAATAATAATAATAGTATATAATAATTTAATTATTTATTAATATAAAAATAAAGCAATTTTTTTTTAACTGCGCATAACGCGCAATTAAACAAAAAACTAAAAATTATTTATAAAAAAAAAAACTAAATTTAACATTTACTAAAAATTTAAAAGTTAGCTAAAAATTATTTTAAAGTTTGTTATATTACGTTTTAAATTATTTACAAAAATTATATAAGCGGCAAAAAAAAAAAAAAAAAAAAAAAAAGCATTTTAAACTATTAATTATATATATAAACAATATTTTAAATTTATTAAAAGCAAAAAGCGCAGCTTTTTATTGCTTAGTTATATATTATTAAGCATTTACAAACAATATTGCTACAAATATCAACTTTTATAGCAATATATACTTAAATATATATTATTTATTATAAATAAAAAGTACACAAACGTATATATACACGCGCCGGTATATTTACCAAAACAACGTTTAAAAAAGCGCAAGCGCGTTAAACGCTGTTATTGTTGGATTTGGTGCTCTCTATGGGCGACCTAAAAGGAGCCTGTGAGGCCTAAGTGACAAGATCACCACATTACCTAAGCAAAGTGGCGTACAAGGTGTGGCTAGGTCAGTGTGGCGTACACATCCACACCTAGAAAAGCTGTAACTAGAAAAAATGCCTCAAGATAAAACAGAGGGCCAGAGATAATACAGCGACGAGATCATACCACCACTGAAAATCTAACAATTAAAAGTTTTATTATTTTTTATACTTTACCTAAAGCGATTTAAAAGCACTAAAGTGATAAAATCGCTATAATGTTAAACCAAACCGCTATTATTTTTAAATTTCCAGACGATTTTCCTTTATAAAAAAAAAACTTTGCTGCTGCGGCCCGGAGCCGAGACCTATAAGAATATATAGCTCCCGGAGATCGAGCTTTATAGCTTACGAAGCTAAAAGCGCCAACCTTTAGAGATTATTTTTTAGCGAATTTAAATATTGAGTTTAATAAAGCTACGGTTACCGATTTTACTGTACCAGCTAAAGTGCTTTTTTAAGCCGCTAAACAAAGGTTTGATGCTTTTTTAAAGCACTATAATTTTTACCAAACCAAGGTTGCCGAGCTTTCTAAGTAAATGCGGAAAACTGTACATTTAGATTATAAGCTTACTTATATGCGCGCTATTTAAACTATTGATTAGTGGTATAATAACCTTAAAAAGCTTGGTGCCGTAGCTTAAAAAATGCTTAGGTTTAAATATAAGCATAAATATAAACAATTTATAATAAATACCGCTAAAAAGCCTATTAAAAATTTTATTAAATAGTTAAACAAATAGCTTTATAAAATTTTTAAAGCTTATTTAAAAAATATTAAAAACAAAAAAAAAATAAACGCTTTTAAGCTTATTACCGACTTAAATAAAGCTTTTTAGCATATATATTTAGCGTAAGCTATCTCGTATCGAAACATTAATAGTTAAGCTATTATAAATAACACTTTAGATTATTATATAATTGCTACCAAATTTCGCCGAGAATTTATTATATTAAGCATGTTATAATTTACCGGAAAAATCGTTAAAAAAAAAGCTTTTTATATAGCAAAGTTTACGGATAAACAAGCGAAAATAAGCAAGCTTAGCAGCAATACAAATAAAAAGCGCTTATGCTAAATTTGCTAAAAAAAACAAGCTTATAATAAACAGATAAATTTTTTTTAATAAAATCGTTAGCAAAAAAAAATTTTTTAAAATATTTTTAATAAGCGCTTTTATATAAACACTAAAACGGAAGCCGAACAAGCTAACTTAAATGTATTTAACTGTATAGTATATAATAAACGCTATTTAGTTGCGCTTTGCTGGTACGCTTTTTTAAAGCTTTGCTTTAAAACTTGGTAAATAAATATTTAAGTCGAAAAAAAAGCAAAAATAAAAATAGCTAGTAAAAAAAGCGTTTAACGGGCGGTAGAAAAAGCGCAACGTTAAAACTTAAAAAAAAAGGTTAAGTTTGAAATTTCCGCTAAACACCAACTAGAAAATTAATTAATAAAACTTTTTATAGCGCATGTAGCAAGCTTTTTTTATATATCGAAAAAAATCGCTAAGTTTTATATATTAAAAAATTGCGCTATAGTGGATTTTAGGTTAAATATTTATATATTTAACCAAAAACAACAATTTTTAAATATAAAAAATGTTAATCTAAAAAATATAGTATTTGCTGGAAATAGTGTGCTTTTTATATAAAGCTAAAAAGAGATTAATATTAAAGCAACAGGCTTTAAAAGCTTTATTATATACCGGTTATATAATATAGCTTACTGCTTAGATATAGCTATAAACCTAGTGTTTTTGCAAGTTTTAAATCGACTAAAAGTTTATTAAAATAATAAGCTAAAGTTTGATTAACTAAAACACCGATAAAAAAAGCTTTTATATTTATTAACCCGTATGCACGGGCAATATATTATAAAACATTTACCTGCAAAAATTACCGAACGAGCTTTTTATATATAGCAGAATTTATTAAACTTTTATATTGAAAAATCGAGGTTTAAAGCGAGCTTGTACCGCTAGCATTAGCGGCTTAAGCATATAAAGCCAAAACTTTTTAAACGGCTACTTTTTTACACCGAAAAAATAACGATTATTTTTTGCTTTAATAATAAGATTTGAACAGCCGGATATATAGCGTGTGGCAAATCAAAAGCTTATCGCTATATAGTATAAAACGCTTGCTTAAAAATTACCGAAACCGGAAATCGATTAGCAGTTAATTTTTATAAGTTTAACAATTTTTCCGACGGTAATAAAAAGCTTTGAAGAGTTATGCTTATTACAGACCGATATTCCGGGTATACCTGGGATTATTATGCGAATAACAAGCGCGCTAATATTATCTAGAAAGTTTTTAAAAACTGTATTAAATATATCGACTTTTATTTTAAGGCTAAAATAAAAGTAATAAAGTGCGATAACGAGATATTAAGCACTAAACAAAATACTTTAAAGCTTGCTAACTATTTTTACCGCGTTTACGGCACTAAAATAAAGCCTTTTTCCCCGCACACACAAAATTTTAACGGTAGCGCTAAAAAAGTAAAAGTTATTATTAAATACCGAGCGAGCTCGATAAAAAACGACTGCAAGCTTTCGATTTTTTTATAGCTAAAAATAATATAAACAGCGGTATATTTATATAACCGTACGCCAAGAAAAATAAACAGGTGGCAAACTTTTTACGAAAAATTTTACTCGTATTTTAATAATTTACAGAGCATAATTAGTTATAAACGGAAGCTATTTATAGCACACTTGTAGGTGTATGGCTATATAGCGTTTGCTATAACTATTAAAGCTAAATTACGAAAAAAAAAGCGCCGGAAGCTTAACCTGAAGGCCTAGATAAAGTATTTAATAGGCTATTAGTTCACTAATATGTATTAAATCTGGTTACCCCGAAAAAATCAAGTTATTATTACTAAAAATATTATTTTTAACGAAAACGAATTTTTTAGTAGCAATAAAAATAAATTTTGGGACAATTTCTTTAAAATAAGCCGAAAAAAATACGAAACGCTGCTAAACAAAATAAATTATCAAGCAGCCGCTAAAATAAGTGAAAAGGTGACTTAAAAACAAAAAAATAACGAGTTTTTTAATGAAGTGTTTAAAAGCGCCGCCGAAAATATCGACAAAACTAAAAACGAAAAAAATTTAAGTAACAACAAGCTTATAAACTAAAACCGAAAAAAGCTTAACAAAAATAATTACTTAACAACAAATTTAACGTTTAAGCTATAATTACTAACGCTACTAAAGTTTCTAAAGGCAGCACTATTAAATTTAATTATAGCTAGCTTAAAGTTATTAAGTTTAAGCTTAAAAAGCAATCTCCCCATACTTATAACACTAAATTACTTTAATTTAGCACTTATAAATTTTTTTTTTAAGTAAATAACTTACTTTAACGCGGCAAAATTACATAAAAATATATTAATTAACGGAAAAAGCATTTTAAAAGCTAAGCGTAATAAACTGCTAAAAGCTTTTAAAAAATCCTACAGTAACCGATTACAGCTATTAAATTCTGTTAAAAGTTTTGCTGCTGAAAAAAAAAAAGCCTTTAATAAAATTTATCACACATTTTGTAACCGATTATAGCTATTAAATTTTAATAACGGTAAAACGGCAAACTATTATAGCAAAACACGGCTATTAAATCCCAAACATTTTATTAGTAAAAAAAAAAAAGCCTTTAAACTAGCTAACAAGTATTTAAAAGCTTAAAAAAATAACTATTATAGCGAAACACGGCTATTAAATTTTAAACACTTTGTTAATAAAAAGGAAAAAGCTTTTAAGCTAGCTAACAAGCATTTAAAAGCTTAAAAAAATAATAAATATATACGTTAAAAAAGAGAAGCCCCTAAGCATACCAACCGGTACTTAAAAGCTTATTTACTTAAATTTTTTCAAAAAAAAAAATATATATATATAAGCGAAATTTACTATTGCCGCCAAAGTAGCACCGCGAGCTTAAAACTCACTTATTAAAAAATTATTTTCGAAAAGCTAAATATATTTATTTATAAAGCTATAAAAAAATGAAAACTTGGGAAAAATTACTTAAAAGCTTGTTATAAAAAAAGCTTATTTTAAATTATATATAAGTTTATATATACAAATTTAATAAGCATAAATATTATAATAAAAGTAAAGCCCGGCTAGTAGTACAAAAAGATTAACAGCTTAACAACGGCAAAAAAAACACCTATACTAGCACTTTAGCAGGTAAATTTTTTAAAACGTTAATAGCTATAGCAGCTAAGTTTAATTTTAAACTAAAGCAATATAACGCTATAAATGCCTTTGTTAACGCTAAATTAAACAAGAAAATTTATATGCAAATGTTACCTAGTTATCGAAAGCCGAACACTACCCTTAAACTATTGCAAGCTTTATACAAGCTACAAAAATTGCTTTTACTGTGGCAAAAAAAGCTTTTTAAGTTATTACGGGAAATAAATTTTTTACCGATACTTTATAAACCCTGCTGTTATTCCCGTTAAAAAGTGCTATTATTTATATATGTTAACGATATTATATTAGCTTACGATAAAAAAAGCTAAAAAATAGCTAATAAAGTAATCGTTAGCTTAAAATAACAATATAATTTAACCGGTAAAAATGATTTATAGTAGTTTTTAAAAATAAAAATGATTTAAAATCGAGCTAAACGGCTGTTATAGCTTTTTTAAGCTTTATATATTAAAAAAATCGCTAAAATGTAAAATATTATTTTTACTATTTATGCAAGCACGTTAATGCAAGCGAGAGAGCTTTTTTTGTATAAAAAAAAAGCGTTACCGAAAAGCATTTATTAATACCAGCAAAAAACTGGCTTTATTTTATATGCTGCAGTAATTACTTGCCTAGATATAGCGTTTAAAGCTTTAAAATTAGCCCGATTTAACTATAACTTTTTTTTTAAGCATTATAAAGCGGCTAACAGGCTTTTTACCTACTTATTACTTATTTAAAAATATGCACTGCAATTTAAAAATAAAAACAATTTTATAGTAGCTAGTAATGCTTTTTTTGCGGATAATACGCTAAATAAAAAAAGCTTTTAAGCTTACGTTATAAAGCTTTTTAAAAAAGTTATCAGATAGCAATTAAACAAATAAAATATAGTTACTACTTTTACCACTAAAGCTAAGCTTTTCGCTTTAGCACAAGCAGCTAAAAAAGCTATATATATAAATTAACTTATTAACGAGCTAAAGATTACATTAAAAAATCAGCATATTTAAATACTATGCGATAATTAGCAAACTATAGGTTTAATTACTAAAAAAATAGCTTTGCTACGCACTAAACTACGTTATGTTAATATTTATAACTATTAGCTACGCTAAAAAGTTAAAAATAAAATTATTTTAATAAAATATATATTTACTAACGATATAATTGCTAACGGGTTAACAAAAACTTTATTAGCGCAAAAATAAAATATATTTTTTAATTAGCTTAAGTTAATTAAGCCGCTAAAAAATAATAAAACAGCTTTAAGCTTATTTTTGCTTTTTAACGAGCTTAAAAATAAGCTAATTAACAAAAAGTTTTTTAAGTAAA
Source organism: Xylaria venustula (assembly GCA_022578775.1). NCBI lineage: Eukaryota > Fungi > Ascomycota > Sordariomycetes > Xylariales > Xylariaceae > Xylaria > Xylaria venustula. The sequence goes on from MU389484.1 coordinate 45,597, forward strand.
TATTTGAGGTATAAAAATTAAAAAATAGGTTATAAATTATAAGTTATAAATTTAATATAAAAATTATAAAAAGCGAAAACAAAAAACTTTTTAATTATTTAAAAGCTACTTAAACCGAAAAAAAACTACTAAATTAACTACTTTAAAAAGCTATTAATTAATTATTTTAAAAAGCTACAAAATAACTACCCCGAAAAGCCACAAGCTTGTTAACTAAGTGGCCAAAATTTATTTTTTTTTTTTTTTTTTTTTTTTATTCCGGCTAAATTTAAAAGCGTGCGGACCGTAGTTCGCAATGCTTAAATACGCGCTTAAAGCGCACTAGCAACAAAAGCGTTGCGCAAAGCGCAAGCGGCACAGCAAATATCGGCGGGCTTATTATTTATTAGCTAGCTAATACGCAATATAGTTATAATAAATAAATAAACTTATAAAAGCTTACAAAAATGCTTTAAAACATACCGCTAATAACAATTTTTATTTTTTACAGTTTTAAAACATTTGCCGGTAAAGCGGCCTTAAAAAGCGCTACGCACGTAGCGCAAACAAAGCATTTTTTTTTAAACTTTTAAAAAAGCCGGTCGGCCGCAGCGGCAAAAGCGAGCACGCAGGCTACCTGCCGAAGCAAAAGCTAAAAACGAGGCGGCAGCAAAAGCGGCAGCAAGGGCGGCAGCGTGCAGCAAAAGCACCAGTAACAAAACAAGCAACATAATAATTACCTGCTTAAAAGCAGTAGTAAAAATGCTAGGCAAACCTAGCGAAAAATCACCTAGCAAAAATATAGCACTAATAGCAGCAGCGCCGAAGCGCGCTTTACGCAAAAGCGTAACAAAAGCAGCGAAAACGCGAGCAGCGGCAACGCAAGCAAGCAAAAAGCGGCTAAAAAGCTTTATTACGATCAAGCGCAAGCGCAAGCGTAGCAGCAAGCGAGCCGAAATATTTTTGTTCCTAAAAAACAAGTCGGACAAGCTAGCAAGCGTATTAATACCATGTTATAAGCTTTTGTAAGCAACATTTACGAAAAAAGCACGCGCGATATAGTAGCAGCAGCAGCGTATATAATTTAAGCATGCTATTTTAAATTAGCAATTTTTGCAACTAAGCACAAAAAGCTTTGCACAGCTAAATTATCATACCAAAAATAATTGTTTGTATAATTTTAACTATTAATATATTAATATCGATTTTTTTCCGCGCACTTTGCAAAAGCGCGTATACCTAAGCAAATTTTTAAACACTTACGAAAACAATATTGTTAAAATTAAAAAGCAAAAAACAAACGAGCTTTTTACGCATATTTATATAAATTTATATTTGCTGCTGCAAAGCACATTTATCAAGTTGCATAACAACAAGCTATAAATATTACTTACGCGCTTTATATACATACGCATATAAATCGCCATTATTTTTAGCGCATTATAACAATACTAACGCGCTACCTATATACGCGCGTGCAAAACGCCTTAAAAACACTTACGCTATATTTAAGTTAACTTATTAAAATAATTTTACCTAAAAAAGTGTGTTAAATTTAGTGCTTTTTATAGGCGACCTAAAAAAAGCCTATAAAGCCTAAGTAACAAAATTACCACATTACTTAAGCAAAATAGCGTACAAAGTGTGGCTAGATTAATATAGCGTATATATTTACACCTAGAAAAGCTGTAACTAGAGAAAATGCCTCAAAATAAAACAGAGGGCCAGAAACAATACAGCGACGAGATCACACCACCACTGAAAATCTGACAGTTATATGCTTTTTAAACTATAGATATTTTTTTTATCATAATTTTTAAAATCAGCTTTGCAACTATCGTAAATAACAAAGCTAAAAAATATATTACATTTAAATAAATCTAAAAGCAAAACAACATAATTCCGTACGCTCCGCTATAAAAAAAAAACATCTCACACATATATTATAAATTAAAACTTAAACCAATAAAGCTTTATATTTTATCTGCAATTAATCCTATATGCGCGCAGGTAAGCTTTGCCCCACCTAAACGCGAGATTTAGTCTGGCCTTCTAGCTGGTTATATAAGCCCGGAAAGGTAATGTTTCGATTACGCTTCCCATTAAACTCTTCATGTTATATAGATATAAGAGCTTTTCAGATTTTGCTATGATGAGCCGATAGCTAATACGGAAACTTGAACAGAGATTGGGTATAGTCGGAGGCAGTCTGAACGCCCTCAAACCCTGGGATCCCTCTGATAGTTGCGTAACAATAAATGTCTTTTTTACCGTCCACCAACAGATAACCTATGACTTACCCCTTAGAGGGGTCCCTCACAGGTTTCTTGCATCCAATACCTCCACACCTCACTGCCCCTGCCTCGAGCCTTTGATTCCGTTGTTGCTGTAGCTCAGGTGCCGATCAAAGAGCCGGAAATAGCATGTCTGTGAACGTTGCACACTATTTGCAGGTTAATTTCATCATAGGAATGATATCGCTTGCCTGGTGCGGTAGTGCTTGTGAAGGCAGCCATCCGCGAAGGCCAGCCATATACCTAGGTAGGGTGGCCTCTCGTTGTATTGAATGCGTAATTGACAATTGGAGGGCCAGCACTGTAACTGCGGTGTACAAGGCCTTAGGCAGGCGGTGGTAGATCATATGATCAATGGGTAGGTAGTACGTGGGCTGATATCAGCTCTTGGTTTAGAATTGCTCCAGAGGTACCGATCTACGTACTTAGTATGAAGAGATGAAGTGGCGGAGGAGCATGCAGCCTGAGAGCCTTGCCTATGTGCGGAAGAGTCGGCGAGTAGCGGGTTTAGTCCGGCCTTGGTATTGGCAAGTTCACACAGGCGGGCCTTCGATGTGCGATTAGATACTACCAGTAGGGATCGAAGGAATCCCACCAATGATAAAATCGGCTGGTCATGTCCCCAATCAATCAATATATGTAAGTACATATTTGTATCTTCCTGTGGCAAGTACGATTAAGCCTGCTCAGTTGTGCCTGGTACTTGTGTAGATAACGAGGGAAGTATGCAACATTATGCAGTCCTGCGGAAATTACAGTGGCGCTAATAGGGGTGGGGGTAAGTCCGCCCAGGCTCCTGCCCTTCAAGTTACTCCATATGTAATACCACGTAGGTACTAACAATAAGCATGCAGTACTTCATCATGTTCGGCGATCTAAGTAGGTACTTACTTAGTGAGCTCAAGCGGCGGTCAACGCATGCACTGGAGCTCTGTTAGCTACGAGGTACTTTAAGGATCTTATCCTGTAGGCATCAGTGATTCGCATGTGACAAGGTTGAAGGCCGTCTCTGGTAACCCACTGTACCTCGTGGTACCTCAACATACCTCGCTATCTTTTCAAATCTTAGGGCTTCATCTACTACGTTGCGCACTATGATATTTTTACTTCATGATTCGAATCCACTCGAGGGCTTAGTGTCTTGTCAGGCTGACATCGAACCAAATTTTGAAGTCCTGGCTTCTACTCGGCCGGGTGATGGTGACACTAGCGTACAACAAGTACCATGTATGGTTCTTTGGCCTGAGTGGCACAGCAAATCAATGTACAAGCGCCGGTCACTGCTTAGAGTGACTTCAAGATGTTGTGTTCTATAGTTGACATCTGCGGTGGGGAATCGACATTGTATTTAATCGATGGCTTGTACAGTTGAATATCTGAACCTCGTAGTTTCTGCTGCGAGACTCGAGAAAAAAACCTTGTCCTATATTATCACCAGCCCTTTACATTCATCTGTTGTCTTTTGGGTCGTCTCTGAGCAGTATGGAACATCGTCGAGACCGTGCGGCCGAGGCCGAAGACCTAATCCCCCTTGCTATTATTGGCATGGCCTTCGATTTTCCCCAAGACGTCACGTCTGTGGAGAAGTTCTGGGATGTTCTTTCTCAGGGGAGGTCAACAAGTTCCGAGTTTCCCCCGGATCGCCTAAATATTGATGCATTCTATCATCCCGGTGAAAATAGACCAAGCACGTTGCCATTACGAGGAGGCCACTTCATAGACGGCCACCCAGGAGCCTTTGATGCTCCATTTTTTTCTATTACACCTAGCGAGGCTGCGTGCATGGATCCTCAGCACCGAAGGCTGCTCGAGGTATCTTATCACGCGTTGGAAGATGGTGAGTCACTTCCTACTGGTATTGATGGTAGTTTCTTTGTAAGCTAATGTACAAGCAGCTGGAATTCCAGTTGAGACGTGTATTGGGTCAAATACATCAGTATACACTGGGTGTTTTACCAACGATTATCTTAGCATATTGCAGCAAGACTATGATGCAGGTCAGTCGCAGAAAAGTTCTAATCTTCCGTTGCGGCATATTAGGGTGTCTGTATCGCCTAAATAAATATTTATGCCAATGCCACTGTTAAGACCCTCAAAACTCTGAAAAGCTTTGACCTCCCGTCCAAATCACTGACTCTAGTGGTCACGATAGAACAGAGGCACGCCGCATTAGGTGTGGCGCCAACCATGTTAGCAAATCGAGTCAGTTGGTTCTATGATTTCAAAGGCACATCAATGAACCTGGATTCGGCATGTTCTAGTAGCTTGGTCGCCTTGCATACTGCCTGTCAAGATCTTCGTGCTGGAAACTCTTCTATGGTAAGCTAAGTATTGGACACTCAAAAAAGGCGTTTCTACGCGGTGGCAGACTACACACCATCAATTCCTCTCCTCGTGTTTAGTGACGACGGGCTTCCAGTTACCACTGTTTGCTAACGTGGCGCTAGGCATTGGTGGGAGGATCCAACATGGTTTACCACCCAAATTTCATGAAGATAATGTCCGACTTCAACTTCCTGTCTCCAGATAGTCAATGCTGGAGTTTCGATCAGCGAGCGAACGGTTATGCGCGAGGCGAAGGCGTCGCTTTCGTTGTAGTTAAACGACTACAAGACGCTATAAGAAACGGTGACACTATTCGAGCTGTTATCCGTAACACCGGCTCAAACCAAGATGGGAAAACGCCCGCTATTATGCAGCCCAGTAAAGAAGCCCAGATCAACCTTATTAACGAGACCTTTAAGCAAGGTGGAATTGAGATGAATGCAACGAGATATTTCGAAGCTCATGCCACTGGTACAGTGGTCGGAGATCCAATTGAAGGGAATGCAGTAGGCGAAACTTTTCGAAAGTATCGGAGCGTTGAAGACCCTTTGTTCGTTGGTGCCGTAAAGGCAAACTTAGGCCACTTAGAGGGCTGCAGCGGTATTGCCGGTGTTATCAAGACAGTTCTCGTGCTTGAAAACGGAATAATCCCCCCAATTGCGAGACTGATGGCACTCAATAGCCAGATTGATTCCGACAGTCTACACCTTGATGTGAGAAACGAGACCCGGAAGGCACCCAGCCAGCATTGGTCATATTGCTGACGACAGAAGTTCCCTACAAGGGTAATACCCTGGCCAAGATGTCAAGTTCGGCGGGCATGCGTGAGTCAATGAACTCGCCCTACACGTTTCACGCAATGCTAACTCCCTGAAGGTAAACTCTTTCGGTTTTGGAGGAACAAATGCAATCGCAATGTACTTAATATCCCTGCCACACCCTTAAGATCAGAGTTCTAATATTCAACTACAGACTTGATGATGCATATAGCTATCTAAAGCTACACAATATTCATAGCCATCACCGCACCAAACCGGCTCTTAATGGGAATGAGCTGATTCATTCCAATGGACGCGATAAGTCTCCGGTAGTCTCAACCAAGGTTCCAAAGCTTTTCGTGTGGTCTGCACCCGATGAGAATGCTGTCGTACGACTTGCAGACAGCTATCGGGAATATCTCTGCAAAAAGGTCCCTGAATGGGATAACATCGCCCACGCCTTGGTAACCAGACGGAGCCAATACCAATGGAAGACATTCGCAGTTGCAGATCCTTGTATTACCCTGTCTTCGAATGACGTTGTTGCTTCGAAGCCCGTTAGAACGACGATCGGTGGGAGATCCCGTGTCGCATTTGTCTTTACTGGACAAGGGGCACAATATCGCCAAATGGGCATTCAACTCTGTCACTATTCCGTATTTAAAGCTAGCCTTGAGAGTTGCGAAGAAGCCTTAAAGCAGCTGGGATGTCTGGTCATTGCTTCAGATTCTCTGCGGCGACGATGCTGAGGGCATCGACGTCAACCTGCCTGAGTACAGCCAGCCTCTTACAACATGTCTACAAATCGCCCTTGTTGATCTCTTACGAAGTCTTGGAGTTAAACCTAGCATAGTCCTTGGGCATTCGTCTGGGGAGATTGCTGCATCTTATGCTTCAGGTGCACTTTCGCGAGTATCAGCCGTTAAGATAGCCTTTCATCGTGGTCGCCTATCATCTAGAATCTCCAATACCAATTCAGACATGTACACAATGATGGCTGTGGGCTTATCTAGAGACGAAGCCAACCGCTATATTGAGCGGTTGAAAAGGGAAGAAGAGGTTGCTGACGTTACTATCGGATGCATCAACAGTCCCCAGAGTGTTACTCTGAGCGGGAAGAAGTCATCAATTCTACACCTTCAAAGACGGCTCGAGGCTGACGGTATTTTTGCTCGAAAACTACGAGTCACGGTTCCATATCACACTCACTTCATGAAAGAGATTGCTGCCGACTACCTCAGTGCCCTTGGACATCTCGAAGCCGGCACTGGGCCAAAGGATGGCCATATTCAAATGATCTCCTCAGTTTCTGGCTGCAGAACCACTACTTCAGAGCTTTCTACCCCTAGCTACTGGGTCAAGAATCTCATCTCAACCGTGGAATTTGAAGCCTGCTATAACTTTTTCCTAGCACTCGTCAACAGCCCGCCCCGGAATGATGGGACTTCAGATTATTGCGACGTCACCCATGTCATGGAGATTGGCCCTCATGAAGCATTGCGAGGTCCAATTCGCGAGATACATAGCACATTTGGAGGCCGTAAAACGCTAGAATATGTGCCTGCTTTGATACGTGGAGAGAACTCTGCCGTTTCATTCCTCAATGCTGTAGGACGTCTGTATTGCGCAGGATGCCCGTTGGATATCCTCAAAGCTAATGGGACAGACAACCGGTCCCGACCTATGCCGTCTGATATGCCACGCTACCCTTTTGATCACACACAAAATTACTGGATCGAAAGTTCCCTGAGCCGAAATTTGCGATTCAGAGGAGCCCCTCGTCACGATCTACTCGGCAGTCGAAGTATAGACTGGAACCCCTACATGGCGCAGTGGCGGAACATCATCCGACTAGTTGAAGTTCCGTGGCTTCAAGACCATAAGATCGGCTCTAACATTGTTTTTCCGGCTGTCGCAATGATTTCAATGGCAATGGAAGGTCTCCAGCAGCTCATTCCGAACAAGTCTTCGCCACGCGGCATCCTTCTTCAGGATATAAGCTTGTTGCATGGTATAAGCTTCCCATACGGCACTAGCAGCATCCAGACTCAATTCATCCTATCCAGGCCCTCTCAGACTGCTGATCAATCTAGCTGGTCACAATTCCGCTTATTTGCTCTTGAGGGTGAGGGCTATATAGAATGTTGTACTGGGCTGATACGATCTGCTTTTGAACCCGAAGATCATGCTGTGATTCTATCATCTGGGCCGTGGGCCAGAAACTGCACAGTTACCGATTGGCGTCAGAGCGCGAAACTGGCGTGTCAAACTCACAAAGAGAATCCGTATGATATGCCGGACGGCTGTGATCTTAGTTATGGTCCGACGTTCCAAAACCTCGACGACATGTGGCTAGGGCCTCACGGAGAAATAGCAGCTCAATTAAAAACCCAGACGTGGCGCCGAAGAGACACAAGCACATTCGCGCAGGATTATGTGATACATCCTACAACCCTTGATGGTCTGGCCCAGCCACTTTTCCAAGCTCTTGCTATGCAGAGACCCGATAACTTACCCACCATGGTGCCGGTTCGTGTGAAAAGTATGTGGATTGGATTTCAAGATTATGAGAATCACCTCGACGACATAGAGGTCATCGCGCGGTGCAAGTTCTCTGGCTACCGCGGTGGAAGTGCTGATGTTCTTGCCTTCGACCAGGAAAATCAAAGCATTCCACTCATAAGCATTGAAGGTCTCGAGACAGCCTTCGTTGACTCCGACTACTCTGATTCAAAGCCTTCTGGAAAGACAAGGCGTCTTTGTATGAAGTTCCTGTGGAAACCAGACTTGGATATGATGGACAAGGGACAGATTCTCAGGCACTGCACGCAGGATAGACCTCCGCAGCCACCTAACTATGTCGAGGCCTACAGATCACATGTTCTACTGCTACTATGTTACATTGATAAAGCTCTCAAGTATGTTGAGGAGCATCAAGATGCGAAATATGAGTGGCAGTTCGAATACTACATCCAGTGGATGCAGCATCAACAACACCGTCTCCATTCAGGCAATTCACCTGTCAGCCAAGAACTGGTCCAAAAATATCTTAGTGACAGAGATGAACTAGACAGGCTAGAGCAGGATACGGAGAGCTCCGATATCGACGGTTTCTTCTTCGTGCAAATTGGTCGGCGACTAATCCAGGTATTGCGTGGCGATGTTGACCCGCTCGAGATCATATTCAAAGATGGGCTGGCAGACCAATACTATGAAAAGATGCTTGGTAATGAGCATCATGCTTACCCGGGATCCGTTTACGCTGACTTGCTCTGCTTCAAGAACCCTTCCATAAGAATTCTTGAAGTAGGAGCTGGCACCGGTGGCCAAACTAAACGTCTTCTCGAAACTATGAGCCAAGACGGTGTCATTAAGTGGTCGCAGTACGACTACACGGATATTTCCCCTAGCTTCTTCAATCAAGCACGCGAGAAGTTCGGTCATTTGGGAAATATTAACTTTCAGGTCTTCGACGTCTCAAAAGACCCCATATCTCAACACTTTGAAGCTGGCCAATATGACTTGGTAGTCGCATCTCACGTTCTGCATGCTACTGAACGACTCGTCGAGTCACTCCGGAATATAAAAACTCTCTTGAAACCAAATGGGAGACTCTTACTCTTTGAGACTACTCGCCCTGAGGCCATACCCGTTGGCTTTGCATTTGGTTTACTGAAAGGGTGGTGGAGCCCGCTGCAGCATGAAGCTCGTTCACTATTGAGCCCCTGCTTAGGACTTAAGGAATGGGATGCCGTCTTAAAGGACGCCAGATTTTCCGGTGTGGATTTAGAGATCCCTGGGCAGGAAGATCCCTACTGCCGTGACAGTAGTATCATTATATCTACTGCTCGTGAGACATCTGCTCCTCCCGATATCGTCACAAACACTACGCATCTCATCGTCAGAAGTGCTTCAGAGGCCCGGGCCCAGGAGATACTATATCTAAAGCAACGGCTCTCAGAAGTGTTGGGATCGCCCTGCGAGGTTACCACTTTGGAGGAGCTCGCAACTCCGGATCTAGCGGAAGATTCCTTGACTGTCTTACTCATTGAAGTGGACTCAGTTTTCCTTGACGGAATGTCTAAAGCTGGATTCGAGGACATGCAAGCAGTACTGGTACGCTGCAAAAACATCATATGGGTAACCAGGGCAGAAGACTCATCAATAGAGTTCGATCCCCGTCATCACCTGGCTATCGGCCTTGGGCGTGCACTGACTGCAGAGGATGCGTCCCGCAAATTCTCAACGCTATCTCTGGATCCATGTGAACGAGACGTATCGCAGGTCGCAAGGTTCATATGCGATACTGCGCTGCATGTCGTAAGCTCGGCAGTCGATGACGTTGAAAGCCTATTTGTCGTAGCCAACGGGAATCTACAAATTTGCCGTATTACTGAAAACGCTGTCATGGATCAAACAGTTGCCCAAGCAATCCAACCATATCAAATCCAAGAACATCGATTAAACAAGGATTCTCACCTTTGCCTTCGTTTCGAAGCTCCTGGGGACATCGACTTGATTCAATGGTTCGAGATGGACGAACGGGATAGTTTGCCACCTTGTAGGGACGAGATCAGTGTGGAGGTACGAGCAGTCGGACTGACCTACAGGGATTACTTGATCGCTAAAGGGCATCTTAATGAGACAAACATTGGCTCCGAGTGCGCTGGTATTGTCACTGTTGCCGGAGTTGACTCGGGATTCCAGAAAGGCGATCGAGTGTGTCTGATTTCGGCAACCTCAACTACTAAGTCTTTAATAACTGTCAAGGCACGGAGTGCCGTTGTTATTCCCGCATACATGGACTTGATCGAAGCCGCTTCGTTTCCAAGTACCGCATGGCTATCATACCAAGCTCTAATCGCAACCGCACATTTGACTGAAGGCGAAACTGTACTTGTATATCAAGGAACAAGTTGTGACGGTGACATCCCAATACAGGTAGCTCAAAGTGTTGGCGCTCGTGTCTTGGTTACTGTGACCACATCTTCTCAGGCAGAGCATTTCCGCCAGCAATACGGACTGAGCCCTCTCGATCTAATCTACACTGATAAAGGATCATTAATTCATGAAGTTCTCCGAGCGACACAAGGTCAAGGTGTTGATCTTATCATAGGCGCCCTTGTTGTCGGCTCTAGGTCTCGTGAGGATGATCTTGCATCTTGTTTGACCCCTTTCGGGCGTCTCATTGATATATCTCTCGTCTCCCCTGAGAACCCGAACCATTTCTCTGCGAAGTCCAGTACCTCAATCAACACATCGAAAACTTCGATTGACATGACCACCCTACTTCGGGATAATCCGGACGCAGCACACAGAATATTCCAGCAAGCGATGAAATTCGCATTTGATCAGAAGATCAAGGCGCCTCAAATAATGCATCGCTTCTCAGCAAATGAAGCCAAAGATGCATTCCACCACTTTGAGCGCTCTTGGGCGGGCGAGAAGCGGATACTCGAGCTTGATCACGGCACGCGCCTTATCGTAAGTGCTCCCTTATACGTCCCAAGTCATTGGGTATGATACTCACCACATGTAGACCACTGTTCGAACAAAGCCAAGATATGAATTTCCTGATAATGCCACCTATGTCATTGGAGGCGGCTTGGGAGGGCTAGGTCGAAGCTTTGCCCGTTGGCTCGTCAGTCGCGGAGCGCGTTATTTGGTGCTCCTGTCACGGTCGGGAGTACAATCGGAGGCTGCGAAAGACCTTGTAGATGAACTTCAGGCGAAAGGGGTCAAAGTTGCCACGCCAGCTGTCGACCTTATCAATCTGGGGCAATTGGGGGAAGTTGTGAAAGACTTGGCTCAATCCATGCCGCCAATCCGTGGCTGTATTCAAGCTACAGTAGCCCTCAGGGTATTTCCTTCCCTCGGTTCTAATGGGAATGTCATTTGCTAATATTATACAGGATGCATTGTTTCAGAATATGACGTATGAGGACTGGGTTACGGCTGTTGATTCCAAAGCTGCAACATCATGGAACCTACACTCTGTGCTCCCTTCTGGGCTCGATTTCTTCATCATTTTGTCTTCAATCAATGGCATTATGGGTGGAAGAGCTCAGGCCAACTATACCGCCGGCAACACATTCAAAGATGGCCTGGCGCATCATCGGATCTCAAAGGGAGAAAAAGCGATCACTCTCGACCTCGGGCTAATGGTGTCTGAGGGTAGCGTGGCCCGGAACGCTGATCTATTGGCTAACATGCGGCGCATCGGACACCTCATGGACATTAGTCAAAGCCAGCTGTTGGCGTTAATGGACTACTACTGTGATCCATCCCTGCCTCTCTTAACCCACGAGCAGGCACAAATCCTGGTAGGGCTTGAGACCGTCTCTGCTGTCCGAGCTAAGAAGATCGATCTTCACCACATGATCTACCGGCCTCTCTTCAGGCAGTTGTTCCGGATGGACACTGAGTCCACTTCCGTGCATAAGGAGCTGGTCGTTGATCACGGAGCGAAGCTCAAACAAGCGTCTTCGGATGAGGAGGCGGGACAACTAGTAACGGATTGGTACCAGTCTAAGGTTGCGCATATGCTAGGCTTGAAAGCAGAGGACGTGGATGTAAATCTACCCGTTAGGGTATATGGAATGGATTCCCTCATGGCCATTGATTTGAAGAATTGGTTCTCACGGGAAATAGGTGCTGACATTCAGGTTTTCCAGCTTTTGGGAAACAATTCACTCGCAGTCGTCGCCCAAGAGGCAGCGGAGACGAGCCATTTTCGGGCCGTTTAACGTCGATCTTTGAGACTGCAGGACAGCAAATCGATCTACTGCTACGCATTTCTGGTAGATCAGGTGTAAATATGTCTAAGTTTTGGAACCATGGCTTTGGTTGTAGCACTGTACGTACGTAATATATAGCTCGTACGGTTGAACTTGGTGTTCTATACGAAGTTATTACGGACATACTTAATTTGCTTCATTTTCTTAGGTTATACATTTATAATAAGGCAACACTGGACAGCGTGCACCACAGGCAAAGCAAGGTAAAGTAATGCTTTTTACCTTGTTTTGCTTGACCTGAACTTATTTTTGGCTTGTTTAACTGAACTGGTTATTTTTATTGTTTAAACTAGCTTAGTTAATTATAGTTAACTTAAAATAGCTAAATAGCTAATATTTTGTTTAATTTAGCCGAAATGCCTTTGTTTTTTTAAATAGCAGCTTAAAAACTTTTAAAATAGCTAAATAGCTAAATAACAGCTTAAAAACCTTTAAAATAGCTAAAATAGCTAAAATAACTAAATAATAGCCCAAAGATTTTTAAAATAGCTAAAATAATTAAAATAGCTAAATAATAGCTTAAAAACTTTTAAAATAGCTAAATAGCCGATATTTTATTTAATTTAGCTAAAACGCCTTTGTTTTTTAAATAGCAGCTTAAAAACTTTTAAAATTGCTTTTTAGCTAGTGTTAAAAACATTAAAAAAATTTTAACATAATTATTTTTAATTTATAGCGTTATAAAATTATTATTAGTTTTGCTATATTAAATATTTTTTTATATTTAGCTAATATAGCCGGTATAAAAAAACGTTAATAGCAAATTATATAAATAATAAAAATTGCTTTTTATATTTTTGCTATTAAGCTAAAAATTTTTTATTAAATTTTATATAACCGGTTTTTTTTATCGCAAAATATCGTTTTAATTTATTTATATAAAAAAAATATTTATTATTTAAATTAAAGCTGTTATATATTTTATTTATTAATTTTTACTTAAAAAGTTTAATAATAATAACGGTAATTTTATTAACAGCGTTATTAGCATAATGTTATTTTTAATACGCCGTTATACATTGTTTAATAAAATTAGCTTTAACGGGTTTTTTTTTTAAAAGCTTTTTAGCTTTATGCCCGGATATAATATTAAAGCTACTTAATAAACAAATATATCGTTAAATAATAAGCAATATTTTTATAACTTAATATAAACTTATTTAAAGCTTTAATAAATTTTTTAAATATTTTTGTTGTTTAAAGTAAAATAAACGGCTTAGCAGTTATTAAAATAGCAATATTGCCAGCAAGTTTAAACAGCAGTTATATATTTAAAGTTTTGTTATATAGCGATAAATTAACAGCGTAACTAACAAAAAATTTTAGCTTAAAATAAAAATATTAGTAATAATTATAATAATAATTGCAAAAATAAAAGCAAATTAAATAAATACGTAAATATTTTTTAAATTTTTTAAAAAAAACTATAATATTAGCTAAATTATTTTAGTTGCTTTTATGCTAAAAAATAACTAAAAAAAAAAGCTTTAACATTTTTTTAATTTTATAATAAATTTTTTAGTTTTTAGCTATAAATTAATAATTAAACAATATTTGCCGTTTAAAAACAAAGTTTATATATAATTTTAAATAAAGCTTTAAATTATAGCAAAAAATAAATTTTAGCAAATATTATTGCTTATTTTAATTATTTTTTAAATAATATTTTTTTCGTTTGCAAAATTACTAGGTATAACAACTATATTTAAGTTTTAAACGCTAATTTTATTTTTATTGTTAATAAATTTAATAACCGTTTAAAAAATAATATTTTAAACGCAATTAGTACTTTTAATTTAAGCCTAAAAAAATTATAGCGTTAAAAAAAATAATAAATTTAAAAATTTTTTATTAAATTAATTAAATATAAAACATTAAGCAATAATATTAATAATATATTTTTAATAATAAGTTTTTTATTTTTAAACTTAACGCTAAATTTTATATTTATTTTTAAAATAACTAGCTTTTTTTAATAAACGTTTAAGCAATATTATAAAAGCAATATTATTAAAAAGCGCATTATTAAATATAAAAAACTTTAGTTAAAATTTACTTTTATAGTTATAAATAATTTTGTTTAAATAATATTTAATATTTCTGCTTATATAGAAATTGCTAATATATTTTAAAACAATTAATTTAGTTTATAGCTTAAACTTAAAGTTAATATAATAAATATAAACATTAAAAACGTTTTTTTTTTAAAAAAAACAGCTAAAAATCGAAAAAAGGTTAATTTTAAAGTTAACAGCTGCTAATTTAGCAATAATTATTTTTTAAGCTATTTAAAAAATACGATTAAATAAGCAATATATAATTAAAAAGTTAATTTTAAAATTAAACGCAAATATAAAGTTAAAAAATCTAAAAATATTTAAAAATTGCTTTTTATATAAAATATATAAAAATATACCAAAAATAATATAAAATTTAATTAATAGCTTTTTTTAGCGTTATTTTGTTAATTTAACGGCTAAAAAATACGTTGTAAAAATTTATAGTTATTTAATAACAATAATAATAGCTAGGCCAAATAATTTTAAAATTTTTGCTGCATTAATATTTAAAAAAGCTTGTAATAACAAAAAAAATAATATTTAAAAAAAATTGTTAATTTTGCTTTAAATATTTTGGTTTTTTTTTTGTTATTATATAAATAATATATTTAAATTTTTTTTTTTAAATATATAAAGCCGTTACAATTAATTTTAACCGGTATAAAATATACGCTATATTTTAAAATATTTAAAATTATATAGCTATTAAGCTAGGCATAAAGTATATAATTGTTGCTTTATATTTAAAGCCAAAAAAATTGCTGCTATATTATATTTTCCGGCTTTTTTAAAGCTAATGCAGCCAGTTAATTTTAAATAATAAATTTTGCAAACTATAGTTAAAAATTTTTGCGATTAAAAAACTTAAACATTTTTAAGCGCTTTATTATTAGTTAATTTTTTTAACACTAGTAAATATATATAAAAAAATAATAATAGCTTAAAAATAATAAAATTTTATACTTTAAAAAAATGCGTATTAGCAGCCGTATAATAACGTTGTAGCTAGTATATTAAAATATTTATTATAACTAATTTCGAGCGTTTTATTATTTCGTTAACTTTTTAGCGCTAGCAAAGATATATAAAAAAATAATAATAATTCAAAAAAAGTAAAACTTTATACCTTAAAAAATATATATTAGCAGTTATATAATAACGTTATAACTAGTGCATTAAATTGCTTATTAAATAGCCGGTTAAATATTTGTATTAATAAAATTTAATTAATTAATAAATAAAATATAAAAAAAATAGTTTGTATAAATAAAGCTTAATAATTTTTTTAGTTTAATTTAGCTAAAAAACTTTACTAGGTTTAAAATATTAAAATTTAATAAAAATTAAATATATATATAGCTTTTAATTTATTAATTTTAAAAATATTAATTTTTTAATATATATTTAAAAAATTGTAATATTATAAATAAATAAAAAATAAAAAAAATAGTAAATAAAAAATTAAATAAAACAATAAATTGTTAAAATTGCAATAATTTGCTAATTTTTATATAACTTAAAAATTTAAAAAAGCTTAAAACTACCAAAATTAATATATATATATAGCCTTTAATTTTTTAGTTTTAAAAATATTAATATTGTAACATACATTAAAAAAATTATAATGTTATAAATAAATAAATTAAAAAAAAACTTATAAAATTAGCTAATTATATATTAATTTATATATAATTAAAGCATTTACATTTGCATTTGCATTTGCATTTGCATTTAGCTTAAAAATTTAAAATTTAGCTAAAACTAATAAAATTAATATTAGCATATAAATTAAGCTTTGCTAATTTTAAAAATATTAATTTTTTAATAAAAATCGAAAAGCGCATAATATTATTAATAAAAAAGTGTAAATAACTTATAAAACTAATAAATAGTTATAAAATAAAAGTAGTAAACGTTAAAACACTAAAATAACGCAAAAAAAAAAAAACTTTAAAAACAAATAATTAACTAAATTAGTTAAAAATAAATAGTTAAATAGCTAAAAAAACATTAAAAGCAAAAAACTTATATTAATAGCTAAAATTACAAGGTATATATATTAGTCGGCTTGCGAAGTTTTTATTAGTTAGCTTGCAAAAGCCGGTAATTATTTAAAAAGTTATCAGCAGCTTTAAAAGCCGAAAAACTTTCGCGGTCGTTATACTTGGTTAAAAAAATCAATGCTAAGCTAAAACTAATATTAATCGAAAGGTTTAACTTAATTAATTTTAAAAATATTAATAAATCGTTGTTAATAATAATATATGTAATATTGTTAATAATTTAGATTAAAGCGTTAAAAAGCTAATAAGGTTGTTAAAATTACAGGTAAAGTGAAATAAAATTTAAAAATAAAAAAAAAAGCTTTATATAAAAAAATCTAGTAAATTAAATAATTTTTACTAATAAATAATTTTTACTTTTTTTATTAAAAATACCTTGTAAATAATTTAAAAAAATAAAAAAAATTAACTTTAATTAATTCAAGTTAATTTTTAAATAATTTAAATATTTATTTAATTTATAGTTAATTTTAAAACTTTTACTTTGTTTTAGTTAAGCTAGTTAACGCTAGGTTAAATAAATAATTATTTAATTTGCGGTGCACGCTAACACTAGATTTGCAGTGGTATTTACGTTAGCTCTGCAGTAATCCAGATATATTTTAACACCTATCACTAGATTAAGGTATATTTGGCGCTATATACCGACACTTTTTATACCGAGTATTTAATATTGCAAATGCTAAAAGCACAATTTCAGTCCGATTATATATAAATAACTTTTATAAAACTCGAGGTTTTAAAAGCAAATAAATTATTAAGCTAATAAAAAGGGAAATTTGTTTATACAAGCATATAATAAAGTAAAACCGCACCTCACAGCTATTTAATTTAGCATGCACCGCAAATTAAGCAATTATTTATTTAACCTAGCGTTAACTAGTTTAATTAAAACAAGGTAAAAGTTTTAAAATTAACTGTAAATTAAATAAATATTTAAATTATTTAAAAATTAATTTTAATTAATTAAAGTTAATTTTTTTTATTTTTTTAAATTATTTATAAAGTATTTTTAATAAAAAAAATAAAAGTTATTTATTAGTAAAAATTATTTAATTTACCAAATTTTTTTATATAAGGTTTTTTTTTTACTTTTAAATTATATTTTATTTTACCTCACTTTATTTATAATTTTAATAATTTTATTAGCTTTTTAACGCTTTAACCTAAATTATTAATAATACCACGCGTATTATTATTAGCAACAATTTATTAATATTTTTAAAATTAGCTAAATTAAACCTTTCGATTAATTCCAGTTTTAGCTTAGCATTAACTTTTTTAACTAGGCGCAGCGACCGCGGAAATTTCCCGGCTTTTAAAGTTATTAATAACTTTTTAAATAGCTACCGGTTTTCGCAAGCTAACCCACGCACGCGCTTTGCGATTTTAGCTATAAATACGGGTTTTTTGCTTTCGGTATTTTTTTAGCTATTTAATTATTTATTTTTAATTAATTTGGTTAACTATTTGTTTTTTAAGTTTTTATTTGCGCTTTTTATTAATAACGCTACGGATTAAAAATAATTACGTTAAAAACTTTTCAATGTTTTTAACACTAGTTAAAAAGCGATTTTAATTAGCCGCTAAGTTTTTGCTAGGTAGCTTAAGCCTAGGCTTACTTAGTTACGCCTAGGTAGCTAATGCCTCGCTAATTAAATATTTGCTGGTGTTTAATTTCCCCTTGGTCACTTTATAATTAATATGGTATTTTTAATATTTACCGACAAATATGCCCAAGCGCCGTTTATAACAAGCCAAATTAAACAAAATACCGGCTATTTGTTACGAAAATATATGTTGGTACAAAAGTGGCTTAAAAAGGTAATAACTCGAAAAAATAGCGGCTTAATTTTTTTTTTCCGATTTATTTTTTCCGTTTAATTTTTTTTGTTATATAATTTAAGTTTACCAGCTTACGGTAATTTAAGCTTACTAATTTACGGTAATTTAAGCGATTATTACATTTTTTATGTTTATATAGTTGTGCATTTTTTTATACTTAGTTATTTATTTGTTTTTATTTTTTAGCTATTAACTTAAAATTATTAAGCATTAATATATTTATTACTTCGATATTTGGTAATATTTTTTGTTGCACAGTAATAAAAATACGATAAATTTTTTTAACGAATACCCGCTAATTTTTATACTGTTACCTGTAAATTAAAAACCTTTAACAAGTTTATTATATTGTTATATAATAAGTTTATTACACTTTAATCGCTTTTTAATTAATAAAAATTAATATCGTTACAAATACCGGTATTAAAAAGCAAAACTA
This sequence comes from Xylaria venustula, assembly GCA_022578775.1. Classification (NCBI taxonomy): domain Eukaryota; kingdom Fungi; phylum Ascomycota; class Sordariomycetes; order Xylariales; family Xylariaceae; genus Xylaria; species Xylaria venustula. The sequence goes on from MU389484.1 coordinate 64,157, forward strand.
AAAAAGGCATTAAAAAAAAGTATACTTTATTAACACTTAAAAGCAAATAAAAACAAGCTAAAAATTTTAAACTTTTCCGAAAAATAAAAATAAATTAATTAACTAGATTATAAGCTTAAAAACACAAAATTAAGCCCAAAAAAAACAATTAAAAACATAATTATAATATAAACTAAAAGCAGCAATAAAACAAATTTAAGCAGCAAAAACAAAGTTTGAAAAATTTTAAATAACTTTATAAATAAAAAAAAAAAAACAGCAATATTTAAATTATTTACACCAGTACTGTTAATTTTAAAATTTACGATATTTTTTTTTTTTTTTTAGCACTTAAAGTTATTATATTTGTTTTACCGCTATTTTTTTTCTAAGCGGCTTTAAAATTATTAACTATATTGTTAGCAAATTAAAGTATAATTTTGCTAATAATATAAAAAACTTTAACAATATTATAAGCTAGCTAAACTATATAAAAATTAATTATTTAAACTATAATAATTACGCTATTAATTTTAAAATTAATAGTTTAATAATTAGCAACTTAAATATTTAAACAAATTATAATAAGCACTTTAACATTAAAAAAAGCTATATAAATAGCTTAAAAAAATAATATATTATTTTTACTATTTTTACTATTATTAAAATTAGCAATAATGTTAAAACTATTAAATATAAAAAAATTTAAATTTATAGCTTTTAAACCGTATAATAAATTTATTAATATAAATGTGTTTTTAATTTATACGTAATTTTATTTAAAATAATATTTATTTTTAATTACAAAAAATAATTAAAAAATAATAGCTATATCGCAATTTTTAGCAAAAAAAATATTTAAATAGTTTAAACTAATTTTTAAAAATTTTTTAAAAGCTAATAGTAAAAAAAACCTTAAAAAAAAACAAAAAAAATTTTCGCAAATTATAATAAATTTAAAAAACATATAAAAATATTATTTAAAAATATTAAAAAAGCAAAACATGCTAAAAAACAGCTATATTAATTTAAACAAAAAATATAAATATTAAAATATGCTATAAAATTTAAACGACTAGCAGTAATTTTAAAATTATTAAAATTAGCTTTGTTTTATTTATTTTATAAAAAATTTAAAACATAAATATAAAACAAATTATTTAAAATAAATAAATTAAACAAACTTAAAAAATATATTAATATAGCAATTATAATTAATAAAAAATTTTTTAATCGGTATTTTAAAAAAAAAAAAACTTTAAAAAAAACTAAAAGTTTTTAAAACGATAAAAAGCAAAAAATAAAAAAAATAAGCATAATTTAACAGCGATTTTTTTAAAAATATATTATAGGTTAAATATTTTAATTATAGCAAAAAAAATATTTTAAAAAAAATTGCCGGTTTAATAAAAAACCAAACGGTTAAAAAAAATACAAAAAAAAAAAAATTTTTTAGCTTAAAAAAAAAGCAAAAATTATAGTAGTTTAAAATAACAATAAATAATTAAAAAGCAAAAAAAAAAAAAAAAACCTTTTTAAAAATTAAATATAGCGTTGCAATTATTTATTAAAACAATAATTTTATATTAAAACAAAATAAATGTTTTATTTGCAACGGTTTAAAAAATAAAGCATGCAAATTTTATTTAAAATTGCATTAATTATTAAAATAAATTAAGGGAAATATATTTATTATAAAAACAAAAACTATAAATTATATTTAAAATAAGCTATTTTTATACTGCGCTAAAATAAAGCTATTTATAAACTTTTATATTAGTTATTTTATAAAAAATATAATTATTTATAGCATTAATAAGCAAAAAATAATGCCAGATTTAATTTAGCAAACAATTTAAATAAAAATACTAAAAAAAAAAAACTTATATAATTATAATAAAAAGCTTTTTTATAAAATATTGCTAAAAATATATTTAGTGCATATAAATATTAACCGAAGCAAAAAAATTATAGCGCTAAAATATATATATTATATAGCAGTTATTTATAAACTATATAAACAAACGTTTATATTTTTACCAAAGCAAAAATAAAAAATCGGTAAATATAAACTCTATTATTATATTTATAATGTTTTAAAAAATTTAAAAAATAATTTATAAATATATAAAAAACATTTTTATACCTAAATTAATTAAAAACCAATTATTTATAAATATTTATATTATATAAAAACTTACTATAAAATTTACTAAAAAAATGCAAAACTATAAAAAATATTATTTATAAAAAACTTTAAAAGTAAAAATAAAAATAAAAAATTATTTATAAATAATTTAAAACTATTAAAACAAAAATTTTAAAATATATTATATTTAATTAAAAAAATAATAATATTAATATATAAATAATTATTGCGAAAAATATGCAGTTAAAAAAACAAAAACTTAAAAATTTGCTAAACTTAAAAAACAAAAGTTAAAAAATAAATTAAGTTTTTGTTAAAAAAATAACAAATAATTACAAAAATTAAAACTTTATAAAAAATCTAGTATAAAAAAAAACCAACTAAAAATTTCGATTAAAATTAATAAAAAATAATATAATATATTAATTAATTTTAATGCATAAATTAACGTTATATTTTTTAAAATTACAAAACAAAATTAAATTTTTTAAAAATATAAAACAAAATTTTACAAAATTATTGCGTTTTATAAAAGCAGTTTTAATTATAATAATGGTTAAATATTTAAAAAAATTAAACTTTTTATTATATTTATATAAAAACACAAAAAATAAATTGTATTAAATATTGCCGACATTTTTAATTACAATATTGTTTTAAAAATGCTATAATTAAAATTTAGCAACCTAGTTATCCGATAAAAATTTAAAAAAATTATATAAAAAAAAATAAAACAAGCAAAAATAATAAAAAAAACAACAAAACATATTACAAATAAAATTTTAAAAAAATATTTAAAATTTAAAAATTTGTTTTAAAAAAAAAAAAAAATTACTAAAATATAGTTTTTAAAACTATAAAATATTTATTAAAAAAAAACAAAAATTTACTTTTTATAAAATTTATTATATAAATTTACAAAAATATTTTAACAAAAATTTAGCAAAAAAATTTATTTAAAAATTAATATTACTAGCCGAATATTTAGTAATAATAGTACCAAAAATTAAAAATAACAAATTTTAACTAAATAAAAACAAAAACCTAAAGTTTTAAATAATAGCAAATTATTAATTATTAAACAACGCTATTATACCAAATAAACATTTTTTTATATTAATGTTAACAAAAAAAAAAATATTAATAAAACAAAATAATATACTTTAATAAATATGCTAAATAAATATTATACGATTTATATAACAAAAAAAAAATAAAAAACGATAATATAAACGATTTATAAATTTTATAAATATTTTATTATGCTAAAAAAATTATAAAATATACCGGCCAGCTTTTAATAAATAATAATAACAATACTTAAAAAATTTATTAACAAATTTATATTTATATATTTAAAAAATATTTTAATTTATTTTAATGTTTTAAAAAAACATAAAAAATATATAAAATTAGTATTAATAGCACTTTAAAACGCGGAATTATAATTAAACACTAAAAAATGCAAATAGCACATATAAAAAATTAATTTTTTAAAATATACGATTATTTTAAAACAAATTTAAATATAATAATTTAAAATTAAAACAGTACGCAATTAAAAAGTTTTTAACCTAGCTACAATTATAAATATATAATAAGCATTAAAATTTTTAAATTATATTTAATTATTAATTAAAAACATTAATAAACCAGCTTAAAAACTTACTAAATATATAACAAAAAAATATAAAAAAAAAACATTTTTTATATTAAAAAAAGCTAAAAAAATATTTAAACAATTAAAATTTTAAATAATATTTAATCTAGTAATTAAGCTATTTAACTTATTTAAAAAAAAAAACTTAAAATAAATATATTAAATAAAATAATTGCGAAAATATTTAAACAATTAAAAAAAAACGGAAAATAATATTTAGTACCTTATTATTTAAAAATATTAAAAAATATAGCACTATAATACTTAATTTATAACAAAAAACTTTTAGCGATTATTATAGCACTTAAAAAATAAAAACTTTTTTTTATAAAAACAATAAAACTTATTAAAATTTATTTAAACTATAAAAATTTAATTTAATTTATAACAACTTAAAAAATTAATAAACGATATAAAAATTAAATAATTTTTTTATTTTAATTTAACTTTAAAATATG